>JAIPRK010000646.1:13757-156397 GCA_025469195.1 Chaitophorus viminalis
TTATTATATTATATATATATATATATATATATATATATATATATATATATATATATATATTTCATTACCACTGTACAGGGTATTCCTCGATAAAACACTCAGTACGATTACTCTACGGATATAAATATATTCTGTTTTTTCCTAAGACTAACAACACAAATACCAATACCTATTCATATTTTAATAATTTTTTTAATGATTTTAATGAAGCGACAATTGGTTCACTCATTCATTGATCGTACATTGATCTTGTTCTCACACCTTAGTAGGTAATTCAATAGTCAATTATATATTGTTTTACAATACAAACAATTCGTAATTATAATGTAATATTTTATCGGATAAAAAAAAAAAAACAACAATTAATCCAAAGATAAATTTAATAAGGCTTTTTTGAATCTAAAAAAAGATTCTTATGACTGTACATATATCATTGAATTTACATTTTTTAATATTTAATTCAATAGAATAAATAACGGAAAAACATCCAATTAAAAAAAAAAAATGCGATTGTAGTCAAAACATGTTGTAAATATAATAATACGTCTATAAAATACCAATATTACTATTTTGATATTAAATATTAATTCATAGTATTATATTTCTTTAATTTAATCTTATCTTGATTTGAATACCAACTCAAAAAATATATGTTGTAAATTCATAAAATAATTCAAAATAACAATTGATCTATTTGGACAAATTTTTAAAATCACTCATATGGAGTTTCTATATTTATAAGGGTGTTTTTGCATTTACTCGTCTATAATTAATTGAAAATAACAATAAATGCCTTAATGGAGAAAATTTAAATCATTAGTAAGTCTCAAAAAATAAACTTAAAAATCTGCTTCCATGTTGATAAGAAGAATAAACCATCTGGTATTTGTATGAAACAAAAAATATTAAACCAGAATGAAATGTTAAAAAATAAAATAAAACTAGGAAATAACGAGAAAGAAAAAAAAAACATGGGCAAAGCAAAAATATATCATGTATAGAAAAAAAAACACTATCTTTGAATAACCTCACCTGTACTTTAGAACATAAACAACGTATCCCTGTGGGTTTGGAATAAGATCAAAGCCATCAATAATATTTCCAGAGACAAAAACATAAAAATACTTTAAAAATAATACTGAAATAACTTTTGAAATAGCCGGCGGAATGGCGAACAACAAATACTGCTCACTCAAACCTCCAGGTTTTCTTAGAAGTTCAAATGTGAGTTTGAAAAAACATTGCTCTTAAAACAATGTGGGCACGGCCACACAAAATTCCCAGAAAAGGGCGTGCGAGTCACCACGAAGCTATTATTACTACCTATATCGGACAATTCTATAACGACTATAGGTACCGAAATGTAAAAATTACATTTTTAAGTACACATTTAAAAGTAATAATATTTTTCTCAGTTTCATCGTCTTAAACAGAAGACTGGTGTGCTTTAAGGTCTGATGGTCACGCCAAAATCATATCTAAGAAAATACGAACATTTTTGATTATTTTTAGTGAGCCATTACAGAGATATTATTCCTAATACCGTGCCTATATCGGCCTACGTACATACCACAAAATAATAATAATAATAATATGCTGTCCATCAAATCAGAGTTAAACAAATATTTAATACTCCAAAGGCTGTTTTTAGTTGTATGTATTATATCGCTTGGTTTATCAGAGTTTCCAAGAAAATGCGTGTTTTCTGTGTAAAAAACACAACAACAAATTTTCAATGAATTATTGATTGAAGTATTGATTTTTTATCACACCTGACCTAAGCTGACCTACAGTAGAGAAAATATAATACAATATCCAAACAATATGCTCGTTCAATTTGAATGCTATTATTAGTTTTTACCGACATGTGTTTAGTTTTATAAAGTAAATATAATTATACATTTGATAATGTAATAATAAATCTTGATAGAACTACGCGTGTTTTGCACAAATTTCAATGATATTGTGGTCATACACGAGCCCAACGTATTGGAGTAGGATGAAATATGATTCTACAATTTTTCTAATGCACGTCAAGCGACTGCATCATAGCACGAGTTGTTAAAATGTCAAAGATTCAATAGTGACAAATAAAAAAGTTTGATTACCACTTTCAGAAAAATAAGTTTCGACTAATCTACGTAGATATTACGAAATATTTATGATGATTGTAATAATATTTTTTTTCCATCCTAGATAAATACACCATTTTAAATTGTTTGCTAGTAAGTAGTAATATATACTGATATAGAATTATTTTGATATTATTGTATTAATAATTAATATGATGAATGCCTACTGTAAAAAAAATATGTATACATATAAATAAGTCAATGACAAGTGTGCCACAATTAAATATGGGTTGGGATTAGTGTGCCGCGATGGAAAAAGATTGGGAAACGTTGACGTAGACGTAGAGACTCCAAATCCGGAATGGATATAATTTTATAGGTATCATAATGATTTATATAAAGGGACTTGTTAAAAAACAATAATTATTGTTTTCAATTTTAAATAACCGTCGAAATCATCACTCATCTTTTCCCAGTCAATATATCCATGTAGTATTCAGTTAAGTTGAATTTAAATGCGCGTAATTATCTATTTGATTTGTTCATAGTTCGAAATATAGCAATACAATTAAACACATAACTATGAAAATCGTTTATTATTAATCAAAAAAAAAAATTTAGCAAGACGTCAGGATACTGATTGGTAATTGTTTGATTGAACAAAAATTGTTGTTTTAAAAAAAAAAAATAAATATAATCCATTGCTCTTTAAAAAACTGAACTTTTGCTGAAAAACTTTTGTTAACATTGTTGCCCGTTTAAACTTCAAAATCGTGTAAGGCTTAAAATTAATTATAACTTATAATTACATTTTCACTTGACATTCACTGGTATACATTACAGACGACGTCACACCCGCATGCGTCATCTTCATCTTCCAAACATACAACATATCAAATAAAACCGGTAGAACTAATTTTGTATTTCTGTATCATTAGTTTTAGTGTTAGAGTATTCTGACCTAATATGGAACTTAAAAGCGAATAACATTTTCTGTGTTTTCTCGAAATTTGTTTTTACAATATTTGAATTTTCAAGCGAGTTATGCGAGTTTTAATGAAATAAAGTAATATTTTACACAGCCATACCTCGTTTAAGAATGATAATTTCATAAAAAACCTACTACAATACACAGATAATGTATTTCCCTTTAAGTTCAGTAGTATAGGTCAATTTAATCTAATACTTAAACCTTAAGGTAAGGACACACAAAATTAGTTATATCAGAACGCATATTTGCTGTTAACAGCCTGATAAAAGTATAATAATATTTTAGGGGGGAAAATTGTACATATATGTATGCATAAATTATTATTATGAGTTAAAAAACGATGCCGGACACCGGCCGCCTTGCGAGCGTGACCGAATCGCTCTTGCAAATGGGTATTCAATATTATAATATAATATTATTCGTTTGGTGTCCGCTGTATCTCGTCGTCTCCCGCTGACCTTTTTCGTCTCTGTTTTTTGTTTTTGTTTTACCCGGTTTTTTTTCTTCTCGTGCACCCCCGTCCCCCGTTCCCCGTCACCCACCCGACGTTTTGTTTTGTTTTACGAGATTTATTTATAACATAAGGCGCGCACCTCGCGCACGACTCGGTCATTTACATAGGGTTTATTGCCATTTTTAACCATTCCACGTACGAACGTTTCGCAAGAGCGCGTATATATAATATAGTCGCACGGCGCGGTGGCGGCACAAGTTTAAAAATGCATGAAAGTGCGATCGCGCGACTTTCGGAAAATATACTTCCCTCTGCGAGCGTTATTGTACCACGAGCTCGTGCTACTTATTCATTTACCAGATAGTTTACCCGGTCAATATTATACGAATGTATACCGTAACGGCTTGTATTATTATTACTGCGCTTTGTACAGGTTAGCACGCGTGCGCTCGGGTATTATTGTAACACGCCGCGATCCATTTTACACGTAGATAAATGATTGCGTCTCGCGAGGCTGGGCATTAAGTGAAAAAGTTTATGTTCAACTTAAAAAAGTAAAGTTACTCTTAAGTCTTAACTGAATTTCTTGATGAGCTGCCTACCTGTGTTTTGTATATTTTTATATTTTTTTTAAAATTCCTCTTACCTTCTACCTCAAAACGAGTTAAATCTTTTCACATCACATCGGTTTTTTTTTATATAACTCCTATAATATAATAATAATAATAATAATAATAATAATAATAATAATAATAATAATAATAATAATAATAATACGTCAATACGTGCAACTTATATATATTAATTGTTTTGTTTACAAAATATTTTTTGTGTATGTGTGTGTATGTGTGCGTGTTACTGATATGAGTAGGTATAGTAGGTATTCACTTTAGGGCCTGGAAATCTTGAAGCGGGGGAAGGAGCATCAACGGCTGTTCGAGCTTGTCTAAGTATTGGTTATTCGCAGCTTGTAGACACTAGAGTGCCTTGATAGTGATGCATGATAACTTTATTTTGATTTTCATATCATCATATAGTATTTTCTACAAATTCTTTCCGTAGCCAAAAAAAAAAAAAATAATAATAATAGTTAGTCCATTGCATAATGATAGGCTTTTTTTAAAAAAAAGAGCTTGGATGAATTTAATTTGATAAAAGAAATATTAATCATTATAACCTACTAAAACTGAGAAACATTATCGCAAATGGAAAATAAAATAAACTCGCCAACACATAAGTTAATATCTGGCTCATTATTATTCATCTGGTGGCAATTAAAAAGTTGTCGCGGAAAACATTTTACATCTTCTTTCTTATACATATTTTTTTTGTCTATAGTTAGAAAAGTAGTTTTACATTCCTGTAAATCAACGGTTACGACACAAAACAAAATTCTTAATCAACATTTCGAAATCTGTCCCTGTTTGTGTGCGTATAATAATGAATAAAAATAATGTATAAAAAACAAAGTACCTAAAAGTAATCTTTTTTGCTTACCGATTCAGGTTAAATATTTTAAATGTCTGTATCGTCGTAATAATACGCATATACCCATATTATAAGACAAGTAATTGAATTCCCAGCGTGCAGCTTATGCACACACCACCCTCTTGGCTACCCCCCCTGCCATCACAAAGGGTGTGCATTTATGACGGATGATATTGCACAGAACGAATCACATATTTAATATCATTAAGTATACGCGTCTGATGCTATGCCGACGAATAAAATATTATTATAAATCGTAGTAGTGTACAAAAATAAAGATAAATAGTTTCCCTCTGCCGAATATTGCAAACGTTTTTGACGCACTTGCGAGTTGTGCGCTTATATCGAACGGATTTAGTTATGCACACGCTATACATATATAAGAGGGCCAAATTCGCATAATTGATGCAGGAAACGCATCAGTGGCCCGCTACATTGTTTAATTAATACCGGCGGTCACAGTTATACAGAATAATATAATATAATATAATATTCGTTGTGATACACATCATGGATACCCGCTGAACGCAGATAGGGAGAAAAAACGTATTTACACGTCACAACGACCGCCGAAATCGTAATACAGGGGTTGGGGTTCGACGTGCCCGGTTAACGCCCTTCCGAATACACCATCGCCACTGATTCACCACACGCAGAGTGAGCACAAAAGTTAATTTTGTCATATTTATTCGCACGGCCGCGGCAGTTCGCTAGTCTGTTCCGTCGGCGCATCCAAGTCGTGAAATATCGCGTATAATACACGTCCGCCCACTTTTTTTCTTTTTTTTTCCCCCGACCAGAGCAATATTGTTCTACATAAATTTAGGGTTTGGCGTCACCGGTCTGAGCCTCGTGGGAGAGGGTGGTAGTCGGCAACCAGAAGAATAATTATTGAGAACGCAGAAATAATAAATAATTGATGTTTTACTTCACATCGCATGCGTATGCTATTATAAATACGTTTAATTATTAATTACGCACGCCCTGTGAATACATTCGACGCAAATATTTAGCTGCTCCAATGACGTTCATACGCGCGTAAACATTATAAAACTCATTATTAATATTGTTTAAGTTTACGGACACATTTTCAAATTCTAATCAATTCTCAAAGTTTATATAAATAATAAATAGTTTTAATAGTTCATGAGGCATTTTCGAGTTTCACATTATCAAGTTACATTATATAACATCTGTGTACTGTATTTCCACACGCAAACGCTTTTCGAGTGAATATCAGAATGCAATTATAGGTGTGTGTACTCTATATGTTTTCACCATGTAACGACAATCCGTCGAAGGGATTTGATCATAATTACCTATATCGACGCACAATGCACATCAAACACCAACGTTCACATTAATAGCCGAAATCGATGACAACGGTAACGACTTACTTATATCATGTGCAAAGTACTCGGTTACGGTGTGTATTTTTTTCTTTACGTATAATAAACGATTAATTCTTTACAGTAAGTATTTTATGTGACACAGGGTAACATTTATGCATAGTTGTAAAAATTATTTTATTAAATTAATGAGTAAAAAATAAATAGGCCGACGTGTATGAAACAGGTGGTATTCAAAATATGCTTAATAGATTTTTTTTTATTAAATTTTGGTTACACAAAAGACAAACGATGTGTAAAACTATCAATTTTAAAATATTAAATAATGTCATCATCGAGAAACATCAAGTCACACATTTATGTATCTCACAAGACCCCGTGTATTGTTATAGCTATATCTATAATTCGAATTGTTAATAAAACATTGTTACACTCAATGAATCACTATAGCCCCTGATATACTAAAGTAATATTTATCTGAATTTTCAGAGGAACATTTTTTTTAGAAATGTAAAGTTAAAATTACAGCTCAAAACGACATTAACGTACATCAACTTGATGAATGTATATTTACAGCGAGTCTGAACCGTAACCGTGGCACAAAAGAAAAAAAAAATACACTATTTACCTTGCAGAACGTTCCAAACTATCTAAGTAAATAATGTAGGTACATAAGGTATGCACAACTATTTTTGGTTTGATGGTATAAAAATTTGGAAATTATAAACGAAAATGTATTGTAAATAATTAACCCAATATAATATTATTAGTACACGAATTTTTAATTAACGTTATTTTTCATTACACGCATAAAGTAAGTTTTAATTGTTCGTATAGTCTATACTTCTATAAGATAAAGTATTTATTATGCTATACGCGTATCAAATGTAATATTCGTGGCAGAAAAGTATTTTATTTATTATATTTTAATTATTTACAATATCATTATAGTTCAATACTACACGGCCGTATGTTTCGGCTCGAAATCCTTTCGTTATACTTACTTATAATACTATTTGTACTACACGTATTTTACACAATAAATATTAATTATGTAAAAGTTGATTTGTAACGTTCAGAGATGTATCCTGATTTCTCACAAACTCAACAGTGGTATTTCTTGGTTATAATTCAGGAAAAGAGATAGTTTCATTTTATTTCATGTAGGAGTAACTGTAAGGTTATTGATTTTCGACTGACGGATTGTAGAAAAATATTATAAAGTTCACTATTAATACTTGACAACAGTTAAATTAGAAATTAAATTCCATTTTGTTTCTGAACAGCCATGATGTGTACCAAATATTTTTCTCTAAAAATGGTTTTTTACGAAATTTATGTACATCATCTTTTCACGGATATAAACTGTTAAAGAAATAGTGATATCTTTTTTTTGGAAGAAAATGATCCCATCAAAATTAAAAATTTTGATAAAATGTTTAATTATAAAAAAACAAAAAATGAATTAAATTATATTTGGCTTGAAAACTATAGATAAGATTAATTTCAGATTCTGAACGGAATGATGGAATCTATTAGTTTAATAATGATATATGATTATTTTTTATTTTTTATTTTTTTTTGTCTCAGAGGCAGTAAAAATGTTTCAATTTTTTTAAAAAGCAACTTTTCTGAAAGGAAAGTAAATATAAATGGTACTTGGGTAAGTCAAAAGTCAAACTTTTTCAATATTTTTCAAAAGCATCGAAAATAACCATAAAAAATTACGAAAAAACGGGAAATTTTACACAAAACCACGTTTTTACAAAATACATTTTTTTTTAAATGCTCTAACTCAAAAAAAAAAAATCACAAATACTTGAAATTAAATACTTTAAATACTTTAAATTTTTATAATAGCATTTTCTATATATGGTTAAGTTTTCGATTTTTTTTTTTGTGAGCTATTTAGAGACAATTTACATGTTCGATATTTCTAAGTTTTTTTTTTTTTTTGAAATATCAATAAAGATATTATATTCATATAAACTGTGACTAGACCAAGTCGTTGAAAATTAAATCAACGGCTATATATATAGCCACTATATAGCTTATCCTATACACAGTCACTGTGTTTGGAGCGCTTGTGGGGATCGTTGCAGTTGCATGTTAAGTTGTTTATTGGAACGCCGATCGCCAAAAAAGTATTGTCTATTTCCGTATTTCGATCGTTAATTGGTTCTATGCATCATATTGGGTTAAATTATGGATAATTCAACACAAGAAAGGATGAACAACTTTAGTGTAATATTGATCGAAAAAATTGGTTTTCAAATTAAGAGCAAACAGAAGTATATTTTATGATGTTATAAACAAATATATTGAAAAAGAGAGAAGAATGGAATCTGAATTCAAATAAAAATCATTCTATATTAGATTAAATATTTATTTGCACATTTTCAGTTTTATTGTATTTAATTTTATACATATTTTATGTAATTTTAAAAATTTAAAAAGTATGCGAAATAAATAATGTTTTAATAATATGTTGATATTTGACAAGGATTTATTTCCCATAAAAGAGGTTTTTCTAATCAACCGCACATTAACGCCTAACGCCGAAAGTCAGGAAACGCCACTGCCATCATTGCATTCAAATTTATTAAATCCATTGTAATGACCTATCCTATGAATGAGGTCCACTCCACTCCACTCTACTCTGTAGAGTAGAGCGAGGTCCATCCGGTTATTTTTTTATTTTTATAGTTGTTGATTAAGAAAAAAAGTAATGAAGTCGAATCTTATAATTTTTAGCAAAATCTAAAAAGTATGTGATTATGAACGAATGATATTTTAAGTCAATAATAACAATTTAAAATACAATTTGATTTAAAGCAAATAGGGATTAAAGAAATTAATTTACATCATTTTTCTTCAAGTAGGAACCAATAAGAAAAATAAATATGTGGGAATGATTTACTATCTTTATTGTTATAGCATACTTACCACCCGTTTATAATTTTCAATTCATCAAAATGTTGCATAAAAATATTTTTCTGATTTTTTCAGTAAAATTTAATCACATATAAATATATAATGATTAAAAATATCTAAAAAAGTCCATCACGTTATTAATGTGAACCATATAAAAATTTCTATACATTTATGTATTGGTAAGTATACATTTCAAAATTATAAATAATTATTAAAATACACAATGATATTTACAATCATTTGTTAAATTTAAAACATTTTAAATTCTGAACGGAGTGATGGAATCTATTTTTAATTTATAATTATAATATAAAACTAAAATTATTATTCAACATAAACTTATATATATATATATATAGTCATGTACACTATTCGCATAAATATCCGTATACGAGAATATACGTATTTTAACTATGTGAAAAACTTTTACTGTTTATTTTTTATTATTGACATCGAAAATATTTCAATCGATTATTTTATACACGGTTAATTGGAATCTATTTTTTTATTTTACGAAAAATTGGATTGCATTTTTTCCATATTTGGTATATATAAAACATATATCTGGTATGCGCCACACAATTGTATATGTTGATCTATATGACTACAAATAAAAATAAAATAATAATTATATTCATTGAAATGGTTGGACTATTTCATATTTTTATGCGAATTGAAAACTCCCAGAGGTCGAATTTCCGAATATATTCAATTAAAGTTGTGTATCCTGTAATATATACTCTTTATCCTACTGCATGTACTACACATGATATATTAGGTCTACGTAATAATCAAATTTTATGATCATGACTCATGGCTATTAATAAGCATGTTTTGTTGAATTAGGTAAGGCATGGTTTAGAATTTTTGATTTCGTAGAAAATACAGGAAAAACAAAAAAATATTTACTTTTTGTATTGTAATGTGTGTATCGCATTATTAACGAAAGAATGTATAGATCATAAAAATGTCAACGTCTAGTTAACTTATTTCTTCTTTATGCGTGACATTTGAACAGATAGATTGTTTTACTTTAATAAATTATTAAATTATTAAATAAAATGAATAATTAACAGTCAAAACTAGGGATATCAGATGGATCACTGATTATGAACTTATTAATAATATGGTAATAATTGGTGAACCAGGCTGGTTGTACTCAAAATCAACAGTTATAATAAATTATATAGTTAATTAATAACCATAATATTACTTTCTCATCATGGTTTTAATAGTTATGTAATTTTAAATCAACCTCAGGAAATAATTAAATTAATTTCATATCATAAATTTAAATTAAATCTTGACGAATTTTAAAGAACTTTTTATTATATCACTTAAAATAAAGTTGGAATTTTTTTAAAAAAAAATATTAGAAGTATTAAAATTTAAAAGTAGAGATAATTCTTAATAAATATCGTTAAATAAAAAGCATTTTTTCTAGGGAAAAATTCCTATAATTATAAAATACTGACAATTTTATTTTATTTTGTACCGATTTTATATTAAACTTAAAATAAAAAGTCTCGAAAATGAATACTAATACAAAGGATAAGGTATAACTTACATATTTTATATACGCCGATCACTTGGATGTCTCGTAACGATTATGTAACACAATCACCAGAGAAGACTTAACACACAGACAAAATTTGAAAGAACTACTAGGACGGCACTGCCGCAACTGCAATTTATACAATCTGGTGCGAGCTAATTTTAGAGGCCCTTTATCATCAGTGGTGTTTAAATTTTGACTGGTAGATTAATTTATGAACTAAGGTTAGATGGAAGAATGTGGAAGGAGTAAAGATAGTACTCAAATTTCATACACTACAAAAATACATTTTTATGCTACTTCCTTTTATAATTTCAATTACTTTAATCGTTTTTGTTAGTTTAAAAGATCCACTGTGCTATTTTTTAACGAAGGCCAATTTAGTTGATATGGTGTTTAAAAAAAAATAGCCTCCCCCCAATTGAAAATCTCAAATGACGCCTATAACTTATAAGTATAATATAATTCTGTATATATCTGATAAGACAATTAGTTGTTGGTTTGCAGTTTCCTATGTATGTATACATAGATGGTAGATTAATGGATAGTAGGTACATGCCCATACTAATTTCTAGTGAGGCGATGTCCCCGGAGGCCAACTGAGGCGAATTATCAATTCATGTTTTGATAAGAAATATAAAAAATGGAAAAATAATTTTCCTTCCAGATTTGGTCTGAAAAAGGTTAAATTGTATCATTGTTCATTAATTTTAAAATATTACCATCGTAAAATATTTAACTTCAAAAGAAGAAAAATAAAATATTTGCCATAGAAAGAAAAAATAATCGCCTCAGTTTTCTATAATTTGAGAACCAACAATTTGGGTTGATTTTCTATCCATAATTTACTATCTATTATTATCTACTATTGATGTACATAATATTATACATCCGAAAAGACCATGTATAGGATCAAAGGTGAACTCCGTCCATCAAAACTCATCGGTATCATAATGATTACCTACATTATTTATTCACACATTAATGGTCGGTTTCATGGATGTCATGTATGAAACTAAACAACATTATTATTTTGTCTATTGATATATAAGTATATGTATTGCTATTTTATTTTTCGTCAAATACGGTTTTTTATGAATTTTCAGGTATTTTTGTAGATTTCCCGAGACCGGAAATAGCATTTCTGGAAATCGACGAGGATGCGATCCGACCGTCTATTATAATAATTACAGTGTCACGTCTGCGAAATCTCGTACGCATTGTTTGCGATATAGTTGGCCGTTGTTCGGCAATATGATTTCTTGTACGCAAATATGTGAGTGCCCCAAAATCAAAACTTCCGAAACACTTCTGCTATTCCGTTCACCCAGTAATAATATAATAATACGACTTACATGTGCGCGTCACGAATAGAAACTATATGCCTACGTATATTCGAGATAATAATAAAATATGTTTGTCGTTTCGTTTTCCTGGATCTGACTCAGTCATCCCCACTCAATGTCACAATGGCACGGCTATACGCAGTGGTGGGGGGGTATCACAAGTGTAAAGTCGCGAGAAAAAGATAATGCGCGGTAGCCCAGTGATTACTTGTCGACTTCTTGGCATGTAGGGTTACGGGTTCAAACCCATACCATCGCTAAATTTTGCATTCGCAATTTTACACCTAAGACACCACCTAAATCCACCGCATGAGGCCGTGTCAAATGTCTCAGGAATCGAACGTTTTTCACGTGACAGGTGGGAATACTTACCACTATACTACCGAGGATATGACCCCACTTCGTGAACGTGGGGGGATGTCGATAATCTATCTCTATCTCTCTACATGGACAATTAAACGTAGTAATAACATCTGCTCCATGTGATTGGTAATTATACCGCATTGGTATTAAACACGACTACGGTATCTGATTTTAGATTCCGAACGGAGTGATGGAATCTATTGATTTTACAATGATATGTGTTTTTTTTTTATTTTTTTTTTTTTGTGTCTGTCATTATGTTTTGGGACAGTAAAAGTGCTTCGATTTTCTTAAACAGCAACTTTTCTGAAAGGAAAGTAAATATAGATGGTACTTGGGCAAATTAAAAAATTGAAAAAACGATAAAAAAATTACAAAAAAACGGGAAATTTTACGCAAAATCACGTTTTTACAAAATACATTTTTTTTTAAATGTTCTAACTCAAAAACGAAAAACCGCAACAACTTGAAATTTTCACCAAATCTTTATATTGGCGCTTTCTATACATGGTTAAGTTTTTAAGTATTTTGACATATTTTGACTTATTTATAGACAATTTAAATTTTCGATTTTCGTAATTTTTTTTTTTTAAAACATCTATAAAATTTAATTGGCTGGCCGAAAACTCTTGAAAATTTAATATAAGGTTTATAATAAGTTAAAATTATCGTCACTAAAAAATATCAGAGATCATTTCTCTAAAATTTTTTTTATAAGCCCATAAAGTTCAAATTTGTATAAAATGTGTTAAAATCGCGATAATTTGCAAGTTATTTTGTAGTTGAAAATTCATAAAAATTTTTCTGTTTATACTTAAGTTTCAAAATTTTAACACTAGGTTGTCCGTAAGCTTATCTTCAAAAATATATAAAAAAAATTTCTATCGGACTTAAATGAAAATTTTTTATGACTGTTTGAAATTTAAATTTTTACGAAATTGCATTATAATTCAATTTAAATATAAAATACTATATTATTATATACACATTTTAGACAAACATATTAACTCTGTTCAGAATCGTTATTTGTATACAATGATATCTATCATTGCATTAAAATTTAACAAATCTATTGTAATAATGACCTATCCTATAAACGAGGTGCACTCCAACCCCAACTGTACAGCAAAGCGATGCCCATCCGTTTTTAAAAATATTATTTTATCACTATCGTTATTTCGTTGGGTTTACGCTACGCGTATGGACATCCTCGGGCCTGCGACTTCACTACGGCGTGTTCCTTCACCGCATCTATTATTGTCATTTGTACGCTGTTTGAGGTTAGAGACGACTGAGATCTATTATAAATCATCGATTAACATCGAATTTATACGATATTTTAAATTTTAAATGATTTATAAAGTTTAATATTTATGAAGTACTATTATAAAGAATTGAAAAAAAAATATCATGTCTCCTTAAGAATTAAATCATTGCCAGAACAAACCTATAAACGCAGATAATGTACGTAAAATATGTATAAAATTTGACTATAATAGGTTTTATTACTTACTTATTATTTTATAATATTATTAATATTAAGCGGAATCTATCGAATGTTTTAAATTTGTTATACGGAGATAATCTATGTTAGTTTGCTCCAAAACTCATCGAAAATGTGTTGTATAATTATCTTGGGTTGGAATCGTGATTACGTTGTATCGGATATTGATTCTTGATATTCACTTGCTAAATCGACCGACGTTATTAAACTGTCAACACATATGCACAAAGACTAAAGTATTGAAAATAATTTTTCAGAATCCCTCTAGGACCGATGATATTTTGAATTCAATGTGAAAAGTTGAACTTAGAAACTGGATAAACTAAATTGAACGAATTACCATATATAAAGTTTTATTGACTTTCAAACAGCAATGACAAATAGTTAATACCATGGCATAATTGAAAAAAATATTGAAACATTTTTGGGGAGTCATTTTTGAAGATCGTACATAAATTGCTATAACAATTTTTGAAATAAAATATAAATGATTAAATATCGACTTAATGTCAAAAAATTTAATATTTATGTGGATGTATATATGTGTCTTACCACCAGAAATACCAACTAATTTGATAATTATATAATTTTTATATCATGGTCATGATTAGTTCTTTTTTCAAAACCAAACTTTTTACTCTATAGTTGACTAATTATTTTGAGTGTCTTAAACAACTATAGTTCAAAATAATTTGAAGTTACGAGCTTAAGTTTCATATTTTTGAAGCTTTATAATTTTTAAAATTCAAATCTGAATATATTAAATAGAGTTGTCTATACTGCAGAAGTTATCATGGCGTAAAAAATTAACATTTTGCAGTTTAGGCGATAATTGCGAATAGACAAATCGAACGTAAACGAATAACTTGCAATAGGATACTATTCTAAATTCTTTAATAATTATTATTTGTAGATCAATGCAACAACAAAACAACTAAACCATATCACAATATTAATAATGTGACATATCGTGTGAACGTAATAATATTTCAGCGTGGTTGCTTTTATCATATTCGATATTCGTATAGCAAAACCGCCATAACGTTTTGCTGTTATTTGATCGCACGATTCGTTTTCAATAATTTACACCGTATATAATGTAGATATTATGTAATAAACACTATTTCCACACCAAACGTTAGAAACAATACAATAATAATAATATGCATAAAACTGTTTATGTACTCTATGTGAGTTTCGAATCGATGACAATATTTACTAAACATTTTAAATAGTTCTTATAATATTTTCAAAATATTGATTTATACATAATATTGAAATCAACTTTAAAATTTACAAAAAATAAAAATAAATATAATTAGTTTGAATGGTACAAATAAGGTGATATTAATTTTTAATCATAATTATAAATTTTAATTTAAAACGTGTGTTTTATGATGTTTGCATGATAGTTTAATTCTAGGAGGGATCGACGATAAACACATCCAAATTTCTTGTTCAACTGTTAAAAGTATTTAAAATCTATACACACACACACATATATATTAGGGTGTTCGTTAGTCATATGAGAAAAAATAAATAATGATATATTTTTGGTCTCACCCCCTAAATCGGTGTGTATACATATAAAAATGAATTGCAAGAAATTTTAGGTCAATCAAATAATGTTAACCCGTGCCGACTTGAAGTTGAAGTTTGAACTTAATGTATTTTTAGATAATTTTAGACAATTTTGGTATTTCCGTAAATATTTCGCAAACCGTTATGAAAATCATAATTTTTCACAAAACCTATGTTTTTTCAAGTAAATTAAATTTCCAATATATTTTATAATATAACATTTTTTTATATATCTATTTATTTATAAGATGCATAAGCTTTAATCTTAAATTTCACAATTTCTCCACAAATATATTTATTTATATTTATATATATATATATATATATATATATTATATAAATATGTACGGATAGATACGAATCGTCTTTCGGTAATCGAGCACCGTTTTCGCGCCGACGGTTTGTAATTTTCCCGTCGACAGCGACGAATCCGTTTAGCGAAAACGCCGACGGGTACAATAGTCAAACACAAAATACATTATATCGTGTACGCATACGGTACGATGGGGCGGGAAACTCGATCGCGGGCGGACACGTGTGATAGTACAGTGTACGCAGCGGACGGCTGCACAATATCGTTTTCAACGGACACGGTAGATCGGCCGCGTGATGGGCCTTCGTCTTCGAGTTTGTACCGCCACGCGTACTGCTATTATTATCTTGATTCGTGCGATCATTCCGTTCCGCTCATCCGAACCTTCGGACAGACGCGAAATTAATAAACCGCCCACACAGTCGTTTTCGTTACATTATCTTTTCGTTCTCGCGCCCCCGACCGTCCTCGGTGCGTATATTACACACGAACACGACGACGGGGCTAAAAATACACGCAACACGTGCATCTATCTCTACACGTCGTACATCTAATTCATAAGTAATGATTGTATTCCAAAATATTTTTTTTTCCTTCGTAACGTGCGCAACCACCAAGTACATAATATCTCCGTGGCACATTTTAACGTTATATTATATTTAAAATATTACAATAAATATTTAGTACGGCCGACTGTTCGGCGATTGAAAAATATAAGAAAGAAGACACTAGATGTCTAATTTATTAAATAATTGTTGACACAATGTTCTTGCGCTGTATAGTGTAAAATATAGGATGATTATTTTAAGAAAAATTAAAAATGGGATCGTTAGCCTGTCTGCCACTCGAAAAAAAAAAGAATGCATTTTAAAACAAAATTATAATAATTATAAATATAATTCAATTATATTTAAAAATGTTGCCATCAATATAATAATTTGCTTTTTATTATATTAAAGTATTTACCAATAAATACATTGTAAATCATTGCACATCAATACTGATAATTTTTTTTTAATTATATATAAGAAAAACACGCTATCAGTTATCCTCATAATTCATAAATTTGATAAACCATTTTGACTACACAATTTTTTTTCTCTATATTTCAAATAAAATATAATATTATGAAAATAACGGGATTAAATGGGATTGTTTTCTAAAAATGGGATAAAAAGCGTCCCGTTTGTATTTTGTCGGGACTACGGGACATGATTATCAAAATAGGAACAATTCCGTTGTAAACGGAATTACGTATGGTCAACCTAGTGTATAAATACAGTATAATCATTTACACCCTATCGTAAGCTATATTTAGTCACTAAGATATTATATTTATTAATTTTTTTTAACCAACTAATACTATATGTTTAAAATTAATTTAGTTGTATAATATATGTTTTTTTTCTTTATATACATTAATTCAAAGGTGAAACAGATGTACCATCTTCAAGTCTGAACGGTAATGGTATAATATTGAAAAGCACTTTATGAATACATTTTAATAAATAAATTCTTAATTGTTCAATCACTGATTCGTTCTTACAGTATATAGCAACTTAGCATTGGTTAAAAGTTAAAATTTTACAATGTACAGATACGTCATCGTATCAAATTGCAGGCAGCTCATATATGGCCTACGTAGAGATCGCAGCCACTGAGCGTCGCGGAAATTGTCGGCATTGAGTTTGATTGAAACATTTTCCACAGAAGAAAACCGGTGTAACATAACCAAATCAAAAAAAGACCGCGTGATCACCATCGGATGATAGTGCGGTTCTTTCGTTCCTACGTTTACGATTACACCTACCCGTTGCTTACTTTTGCACTAGACTCGACGAAACAGTACATCGGTCATTCGATACGTGTGGTGGACACTTCGACCCGACACCACAAGACTGTACTTACCTGTACCCACCCGTACCAGAGACCGTACTCGTGATGAGAGTCAAATCATTATCATTCTTATTAATATTGTCTGGTCAATATATTTTCGTGAATAAAAACCATAAGCTATATACAATTTAAATATTATTTAACTCGCACATAAATAAGTTAAAGCACACCGCAGGGCCTACACAAAAACTGTTGGCTTGATGCTTAACGAAGATTCAATCGCCTTAATCCTAACATTCATACACTATAAATAATTATGAAAAGTCAACTTATTTTATGTTGGTATAACTTCCATGTAATATTTTTGCATTCGATCATTACTCATTAGGCAGCCTAGTTTCAACCCGGGGGGGGGCGTGCTTCCACCTATGGTCGTGACACATATAATGGAAATATATAAATGTCGGGTTTATACGTCAACGCGTGTTTTTTATTCACCCCTCCGTGTGTTTACAGCGGTGGCGGTTTTCGTTTGATCTACGCCCCTGTTTCGATCCACCTGACATTTATACATGTATAGAAAATGCCATATAATTCCCAGTTTCTCATTTTTTACAAAAAAACTATTTATATGACATTTTTTTTTTGTATAATATGCTTTTAAAATATTTAATTTTGACTGAAAAAAAGAGCTTGCAAGCTGCTTGCAGGTATTTTCATGCACGTTTTGCAATTGAAAGGTACATAATATATTTGTATGTTATAGGTATTTTTTGAAATTATACATATATTCATATCGAACGGACCTTATAATTCTTGCTTTGCAAAAAAAGAAAAATGTCCTCTAGAAATGGAGTCATTTGATAACGTTATCATACGAGCAGCTAAATAATTATAATAATAATTAATAATTTAAAACTTTCGTATGAAATCATGTAATGCAGAGACAGGTTGTACTATATCCTCTTATATGGACATACTGTAAAATGTACATAACTATTTAGTACTGCAGATTAACATTCATAACGTGGTTAACAGGGATGATGGAGAGGAGGAGAGGGAAAATTAATTTGGTTTTCAAAAAGGTCCAATAATATAGTGATTATGGATCGTTCCCATCACCATTGGGAAAGGGTTCCGTATTTTTACGGACATGTCTGACTTCGTATAGCCGACTACAAATATAAATATATTTTTATAATATAGTTGTGGCTTTTATAGTAATCATCGTCACTTTATCAACACGCGAATAAAAATCGATTAGGTCGCAAAACTATTTTCAAACCCAATATACGCTCGTTAAATTCAATCGGTTGTTCCGACTCGAACGGACTTGATTTTATAACCTGTGAATCGTTTTCTGCAGCGTTCCGACGCAAAAATAATAATACCAATAATAATAATAAATATAATAATCATAAAAATTCCCCTTAAAACGGCTCAGGCGACCGTCTGATGTATCCCACCACTATTGACCGTTATCGACATCGGGAAGCTGTGACTTCAACACTTGTTTCCGGTTTTAGCAGTCCCGCGAAACAAGCCAAATTCACCAGGTCGAGTATACATGTATATAAGTATACTATACATTGTATAGGTATTATTAAAATGTCTGAACTACAGCAGATTAATGCAAAGTCGAACAAGAGAAGAGGAAAATCCTCATAGACTTAGTGTAACAAAAAAAAATGTTACTTAACCGTTGTCGTATTGTCTTCTATACGTGTACATCTTATATAGTTATATATATACCTATTGTTGCCGTTTCCTTCGCGGATTATCGGCACTCACGTGATAAGTCTTAAATGGCCGATCAAATGCTCGTTAAACTATACCACCTTAGTCATTTAATAAGTATATTTTAAGACTTTAAGTCATCCACACTGTAAACAATGTTGTTGCATCATCTGAAATTCATTCGGCGTTTCTTTTCCATACAAACTTGATATTATCTTAATATTACATTGATTTAAGAAAAATTCAAATTGTTATTAATATTTTTTTTTCCAAGCATGAGTAACGATAAAAAGATTTCTTGAAAAGCATCCTCATCACTTCTTTGAGTTCTGATTATACATATATATACAAGCTGAGTTACCCGGCGTTGTCTGGGGAAATTATTGTGAATGTTCAACTCATTTTGGGTTTAAATCGCAGTGAAACTGTGGAAGCAATACCTTATTAAGTCCTATCACCCAAAATAACGGTTAACATTTTTTAATAATAATTTGTATTGTTTTGTGTAAACTAAATATTGATTAATATTAATATTTGTAATTCATGGCATGAGACTTTTTCACTGATTTGTACTAAGCTCGCAAGAAACGCAAAGAACGCAATTTTGCAGACATAGCAATACGACTATTTTCTTGATCTGTCTCTCTCTGATCGACAATGATCTAATCAGTGCAATCTGTAAAAACTTTGGTTCTTCTGTACCGCTGGGTAATAAAGAACCAGCCAAATGATAGACTTGACCTTGAACTTAAAAGGTTGGCATGAAATTTCCATGTCTAATTTCTGTTGCGCCAAACGATGACATTTGGAAAGCCGAATTATAAACACGTATCATGTCAAAAAAATGTTTCGAATTTTCATGAAAAAAATTTAAGAGACTTTTTAATGATTTAGGTGGATCAGCAATGTCTTCCAAAATAACTTTTCCTCCTGAACAGCAAAATCCTGCGGGCTCTTTGGGCCATTTCAATGCACGACAATAATTACATTTTAAATTCATATTTCCTATGATAACGTGAGAATCATTTTTATAGTCTATTAATTTATCATATGTAAATACCGACATTTCACGGCAACGCCATGGAACACGTCGTAGTTCAACTAAATTTTCGTCAATAGAAAATCATAGATATTGTTAAGAATATTAACTATATTACTATCATTAAATGCAAAGTTGTTATTAATATTGTTTTCATTAATACTACCAACACTATTAGTATTTGTATTATCATCATTATTATCACTGTTAATATTGCAGTTATCTGGCGAGCCATTGTTATTTTGACTTAATCTGAGTGAACGTTGACGTTTTATTATATTCGATGAACGACCTAAATTAATTTTCCTTTTCATTGTGATAAATTTTAATTTAATTAAAAATTATAGAAATTAAATTAAAATCAACTTTTTATTAGTACTGTTTACTATTTAAGTGCAGGCATCTTGAATATTCGACAATACATCGATAAACATTAAGCAGCGTTCCGACTTTTACGAAGCTTCACTTAAAAATTTTTATAATTTTCTAATTGTTTTTTTTTTATTTATCAGAATAAAATGCTGTAGTTACTGTGTAGTAACTCCTGTTATAATTGTCTGTTTCCAAAGAGGATATTATATAAAAATTCTGCATGAGTTGTTACTAAAGAGTATATAAAAAAGTAAATGTTGATAGAAAGGTAATTATTTATGATAACTGATAACTCCTTTGTTTTTAAAGTTAGAGAATCGATCAAATTCCATAAACCTTCTTCACAATGAGCTCTTCAATTTAAAAAAAAAATCATAACGATCAGTTCAGTAGTTTCCGAGAACATATCACTCAAAGGTTTTCATTTTCACATTTATATATTAGATATTTATAATTATACTATATATATATATATATAATATGAAGTTGTTTTTTAAGGAAACTCAGGTTTTCAAAAATAACGAGAGTGTGTTTCTATAATTAGAGTTTCATAATTTATTAATTATACAATGTTATTATTTTATTGTATTTACATATGATTATATTACCTGTAATTAGAGAAACAACATTTAACGTTATTAATGACTTCCTTACAACTTACTAGGTATCAAAATTACAATTAATATTACAATAAGTTACAATTATATTAAATATAATTTTAAAGTGTTTAAGTAGTTTTAACCTTTCTTTTCTTATCACATAGGCATATTCGATGTGATAAGAAAAGAACATATGATTAAATCTTTATTATCAAAATATACTAATGATAAGAATACTATAATTTTCTTTACATATATATATATATATATATATATATACTAATAACTATAGTCTCGTTCTATTTCGAAAGTAAACTAATTGAGAGTGAGTTCAAATTTCGATTTATGAAATTATTGTCTTGATTGCATTTTTTAACAATCTATTTACGTATTTGAACACTTTGATATGATTTTGTAAGATATTTTTGAAAAATAAATTGCAGTGTTACAAAAATTACCACACATTTGACTCTTCGTATAACGTACATGTAGGTACAATAATCAAAATTCCTATATACACTGAATCGACCATGGCAATCACAGTGAAGCACCGTGGAAATTAACCAATGCTGTTTTAGATGTGGACGCAGATACTCGGCCATGACCGTTCTTTTTTAGGATGTAGAACTATTTAACTCGCTTATTCGCGCAACTAATGATACGCCAAAAGGTACCATCGTGGCTGTGGATCAGTAAAATAAGTTATTATATAGACCCCACATGCGATGACGATATATTGTTTGTGTTGCCAGTTAATGAGGAAAATCTCGTCCAAATTAGTACAAAATCGAAATTAGTTATTAAGAATTATAAGAGTAATGTATTCAATCCAAATATATTTAATTTAATAATTTTTTTTTTTTCAATTGAATAAGAACATTTTTTTTAAAGATTATAATTCTCACCGATATCGATCTTACTAAAAAATTACTAAAGTCAATGTAATAATTTAGTCAAAATTCGATCAAAACGATAACGTTTCTAACATTTTAATGTTTCTGTTCTGTTTCACTGTTTATCTTAACTAAATTTACCAAATTGATTATTTTTCTCACGCAAACTCATAACTATAACTACTCTCTAATTTAATAATAATTTTCATGATCTATTTAAAACTTTTTTCAATTTTATCTTAACTAAATTTACCAAATTGATTATTTTTCTCACGCAAACTCATAACTATAACTACTCTCTAATTCAATAATAATTTTCATGATCTATTTAAAACTTTTTTCAATTTTATCCGATCGAGTTAAAAAATACCATTGACTCTAACCCAGCGTTAAACGTAAAGCACATAATTTAGGTAATACCCTGTAAATACAATTTTGCGGCTATGCACCACCATCATATTGTTGTTATTACATTTTTTTATCAATATGTATGGTCACACGATTAATTTAAATAATTAGAATTGTAATAATGCTAATCCGAGCAAATGAAATTTTCAAAATACACTACAGCGTTAGCGCACATTGTGCTGTATAAACTAGACCAACCAGATAGTAGGAATTTACTTTTCAAACGTATTTACACACCACACTCGACGGAAAATTAGTACCAAGCACACATTCATTATTATTTGTCAGTTTTAATTCAAGAAATGATTATTAATTGCGAACAATCCTCGAATTTAATTTGTTTGGCTGCACATATACATGGCTGTTGTGCTCTGCCGAGTTGTCATACATTTTATTATATTGTTAGTGAGTTGATAAGTCGAAAACTCCACCAACCCAAACATTAACCTTTTTAGTATGGATGTCTGTTTCACTGATAATAATCAAGTTTGCTCTTCACGTGTGCATGTATCTATTTATATATATATATATATATATATATATATATTATTAAGATAGTATCTACACACATATTACATATATATATATATTGTATAAATATAAATAAATACAACCCAAACAATAAAAGCCACAAACACTGGAGTTGAATAAATACTAAAATAATTAAATTATATAAGCTAATACCATTTAAAACAATAATTATAGCCATAGCATAATTTAATTAATTTGATGAATAGGTACCTGCCACATGTATTATATAGTTTGTACATGCTCATGGTCTGCCATGGACGTATTCACTAAATATGTCTGCAATATAAACGTTGGACGGGTATTTTCCATTTAATTACGCGTAAGTGCGCGTTATAAACGTCTGATTTTAAATTCAATACATTCGACTAGTCGAGTTCCTATTCAAAACGAATTATATTACCGAGGGAGCGTATAGACCACGGGAAAAAAAATGTATATATTCAACGTTGATAATCACGCATCCATTTACATTCAAATTATTCTATCCGTACAATAATTATCAAATTAATAAAATAAATTCTATGTATGATAATTGTTTTCATAAACACAGCGATGAATATTAAGAATTTAAAAGAATTTTTTGATTTTCAACGTTTAGATAATGTGACGGATAAAAATCCAAACAGTCACGATATGTGTTTTCTGTAAGTATTGTATTTACGTGTAGACTGAAAAATATAAAAAACCAACGTTTTAAGGAGGGTGGTTAACTTTAGGAATTTCCAAATCTGGATAAAATGTTTTGTTTATCACCTATTTATTTTAAATTATTAAATTTAAATAATCGAAGGAAAAACTTAATAAGAATTTAATATTTAAATTAGTCATTAGACATATAAAATAAATAATATGTTCAGTATATTTTGCACAAATTGTAGTTTTATTTAAATTTGTATTTCTTTTGGCTTTTGACAGATTTTATTAGTTTTTAACCTGTATTTGTTTCTAAAAACTCACAAAATTCGTTGATGATATGCTATCATTGAAATTTGTCATTATTTCAGCTCAAACAATATTCCTACACATTATTTAAGTATTGGCAAAATATTATTCAGAACAACTGCTTCTGAAAACAATTTATGACCATTTATTTCAACTCCTTGACTTGTACGAAAACCAAACACATTTATTATATCTATTGAATTTTCTAAATTAAATATTGATATTTAATAATCCAACTTTTAGAATACAATAACGGAATGAAAATTAAATGAACAAAACCTGCGGCTGGAGGCATACTAATTGCGTTTCATATTATATTCTTGTATAGCTTATACTATTGGCCTTATGCATATTGTACAGTGACGATACTAAGAAGCAAGGGATAATAAGGTTGTTCACCCTCCTATCTTGAAAATTAGATTATTAGGTACTACTAACAGTACTAAAAAATCTTATGTATCTTGTGTATATCGGTTGTTTTTTTTTTAGAACTTCTAGTAATAACTATTACAGTTTGACAATTACAATGATAAATGTACACAGTTAATACATATCGATTGTTATTTGTTCATTTTAACAGCAAGTAAAAAAAATCAAAACAGAATATTATAATTATTTTATCATGAAAATCACATTTTATTAGTAGTAAAATTGTTCATCTCCGGCCGCGTAAAATAAAAAGAAATCATTCGGTGTCACCGATAAATTCCGCAGGAAAACGTGCATGTTTGCCTATATAAAATGTAATTGGGTAATGCGAAATATTAAAATCCGAACATATTTGAAGAAAGTTTAAATCTACTCTCATCCCAGTTGTTGTATACAACCGTTACGTTATTGATAGAAAGAAATGCTATTGGTAATTAAATTGAACGTTGGTGACGCCATGTTTATGCAGTTTAGAAGAAAGTCATCATAGGGGTGTCAAATACGCTGAAATCGTTGTTCGAAATACAACAAAAAGTGCTGATTTATCGGAATATCTGCAGTATTCTAAGCACATCAATTACCTTAGAGTCGACAACGCGTCGGACAAGTATAAAATTTAATATTTAACTCCGTCAGGGCCGTGCATTGCATTCATGTGCCCATAAATCTTGATACGGCCGAAACGGGGTTCGTACATTTTACTATAACTTTATTCGAATATTAAATTACATTTCTGATTTATTCGTAAACAGTCTATGTTTAGACTGATTGTTTTTCATACATATTGATAATATTGAGTGGGCATTTCTGAGAATATCGAACTAAAGTAGATGGATAATAATATAAACCATTTCAAATTAAATTAAATCATTTATTTTTACATGGTAAACACTAAACAGCTAAGAAACTTATGTGTACAAAACTACTTAACAAATCGACAATTATTAGATATGCATTTAATTTGGAAAGTGGAATCGTTGAAATTCTTGATTCCCCATAACACTATTATCCCAACTGTTTGAACGACTATAGAGTGTTAGATAAATGTCAGAATTTATGACATTACCGGTAACATATTAATATTGTACCCATACTAATAATATAGGCATCATATTACTGTTATAAATATATTATAATTTTGATATGATGTACACTTCATAATATATTATCAATACTCGTATTTGACAAGTTATTTAAAAAAAAAATTAAATCCAACCGCATTTAATTATATTTTTAGATGCCGATTTTACACTATCTTTGGTATCCATAAATATTGGAAATATTTCACTAATTGGAAAAAAAGTGCAACTGTTTGTTGAAATTTATATATGATTCACGTCTTTTGCATTGTATGAACCTAAAAACAATTTATACAATTTGACCAAATTTTTTGTCCGTCATTTCTAACTAAAATGTCTACTTAAAACAGGACCGATTCTAGAATAGAATTTTACAATTTAGTTCATTACGTATTTTTGTACTATGATTTGAAATATATACCTATGTTTTTTTTTTTTTTATTTAGTGAGTAAAAAGAAAATCTACAATCTATACAATAAATATGTACATTAATTAGATTAGATAAAAGAGTACAAAACAAACAACATGAATAATATGATTTTGAGGAGTTACCCAGTGGTAACACCCAGCACGTGATAGTTTATTTACTGACGGTTAATATGAGTTTTTTTTTTTTCAGAACAACAGGTCCCTGCACCATTTTCTTTTTAACCTTCGTAGAGGGTTATCGGGTAGAATTTTTGTTGATAGTTTAATAATGAAGGGGCTTGTGGAATCTAGCATAGTACATTTTGGCAATTTGATTTAAAGTTTGTACTTTAAGATCTTTGGGAAGATTATTGTTCGTTATGTACCAGGGTGCAGAGGAGAGTAGGCGGAGGCAGATGGATTAAAAGGCTTGAATTTTTTTGGTGTTGGAGGGTTTTGCGGTTCCCCACAACTGGATACCGTATGTCCATAGTGGTTTAAGTGAATACCCATGTTCTAAAAATAAAAGGGTTTCTGTTATTATATATCATTTTATAAATATTTAAATTGTTTTTTTTTTTTCAACTGACTAAATTAGTTTGGATATACCTATTTGAACATAGCACTATAATTCTATCCATGTAAGGTTTTTTATTCAATGTTTCTCCGTTGTGTTTCTAAGCAAACGCGCGTATAATAGTAGCTGCACTTACCTACGTTACACGCGGCCCACATTGTATTTACGGGATTGTTGAAAGTTATCAAATTGTATATTCTCACACAGCGAACGGAACGAGGTAATCGTATTTAAACGTCTTATCAAACGGTGAAAACGCCGTTCGGCAAACATCCATGGCTGATGATAGTATTATGAATAAACCGTTTGGGTTCAAACTTTGCGGTGCACTACAACAGCCAACCGTGGCAGCAGCGTTTTCGCGTGTATTTTGAGAAAAAAAATTTATCAAAGTCGTTCGAAGCCTATAATATTATGACATGTGTTTGTTCAGAAAAGGAACCCGAAAAGGAGTAGGTACACGTTGAAAGTTGTACAGCAACGTGACGGTAATTATTTCAAAATAAAGGATTAATTAAGGAGCACAGAAACCGTAGTTCCCGATGATTTCAATACAATGCACGACACATGATATTTGGATGTGAGTTTACTCGATGGTTTCTTCTCCGTAGTACATAATTTAGTATTGCATTAGGTCGTTGGTTTCTTCTCCGTAGTATAATAACACGCGTTTAACATGCGTGCCCGTTTTACAGATAGCGGCGGGAACGCACGTGTTATGTACCTACATAGTAAATATTATAATTTAATTAATGCATTTTCACCCGACAACACTACGATCCCGAGAGGAGTTATCCGCGAAGGTGGCAAAAGGTGAAACTTTGATTTTTTTTCTCCGGGTGCGGATTCGCTCCGTATGTAGAAAATGAAAAAAATAACTGTATATAGTTCATTTGCTCATCGTTTCTGCAGGCTGGAATGTATGGAAACATGCAACATTGGGTTTTAGTTATTCAGTACGTCGCGTCGCTACGTCATGTTTTTATTAGTTTTATATTTTTTTTCACTCCCGAAATAGAAATATATATATACAGCATTCTAAATAGTCACTGAGCGCAAAATAAAAATCGTTGTACCTCATATACCTACATAGCCGAGGAACTTAAAAATTTAACTCGTTTTTCAAAATTAAAATCTGATGGCACGTAATAAATTTACCTCTCGATGTTGGTCCACCACGCGTGCGTGCGTGAACATGTTGTGAACACTGTTTGCAATTCTCTTTTAATTCAATTTATAAATTCAGCGTTTATGTCACGAAAAAAATAAAACTGATGAATTTCATACGCTTCAATACTTTTACATTTCTACGCTTAACAATTGAATCGTAGAAGCGATCAATGGCCAAGAGTCGAGTAATTGTCATTGATTCAACATTTCTGTCATTGGATTAGACATTGGAGACAATTGTATCTATTCTAGAGTGTTATCTTCATGATGGACTGGACTCAAGGTTTGAACGCAGTACCAATGAGTTATGATATTATGATAATTATGTACGCTGTCGGTCGAGTTCATCGAAATCCTCATCACCAAGACCGTATAAAAAATAAGAAACACCGTTTCAACGTATACAAGCAATGTTGTATAAAAAAAAAAAAAAGAAAAGAAAAAAAAACCGTTACAAATTAAACATATGAAAATTAATTTTTTATATTTTCACAGTCCTGACCATGGATAACAAAGTATAAATTATTCTTAAGTGTAATCGCTTCACGAAAAAGTACGTACATATACAAACACAACGATAACCGAAGGTGGTTGACGGTCTGACGGACGTTTCAAGGAAAGAACCAACAGCTCAATCAATACGTCGTAACTAAAAATATATACGACTCGTAACACATCCTTTGTACTGATGTCAAATCGTAAAATGCTTAGAACGAGAACAACGAACACACACACAATGTATTCAAAACGCTCTGTTGTAATAATATCACAACCACCATATTTGATACAAACGACGTTACAATATTGACATGCGGTAATGTATGTTATGTGTTACAAACGCAAATTCAGTGAATTATAATATTTTCATTACTTCATTTAAATTCAAATTGAAAAAAAAACTTAAACATTCACTTAAACTCGATACTTCAGTTATACACATACATTTAAATATTTATTTCGATGAACTTCAAAGTTCAAACTCATGATGCTATAAAATCCTCGAAAAGTGTTGGGCTTATTTTTTTTTTTTTTTACCAGGATTTTGTGCTTGATATTACTATAGTTATATGATAATTTTTCGGAAAATATTTACGTGTGAGTCACAAAGCTATTCAATAAATATTTTAGTAAACTCTTTCCATTTTTTTGTTTCAAAAGGAGCAGTTCATTTTATGCCATAAGCTGATGAAGTTTCATACTTTCCACCACTTTACTCATAATAACTTCACACAACTCAACTAATATATTTAAAAACATAAAGTAATATTGTAATGTATTTTAAAATATAAATGTTTTTTTAGAAATTACTTAGTTTTTACATTAACGTTTTCGGCGGTGAATTTTCTACGGTGAAAAAACGCTTATAACTGAAGTTTTTAGTCACTACTTCTTTTATGCCACTTATAATATTATATCCATGCATGCGACGAAAGTAAAACTTGCTCTTGTTTATGTGTTCTTGTAAGATAACTTAAGTCAAATCAATTGTTTCGATGGAATCATCACACATGTACTCCTCGGAAAAAATTGTTCGACCTCTTTTTAGTAACTGCAGTAACAAATGATTATCCAAATCAAACGCTATTCGATATTATTTTCGAATCTTTGTGATTATTTTTTTTTTTTCACGGATGAACCGATAATAATTTATCATAGCCATTGGAACTTTTTTTATTCAATTATTCCATATTGTTTTTATTATTATAAAACCGGATCACCAATTAAATAAAAACTATTGTTAATATTTTGATCGCTTTATATGACATTCATAAGCTTCAAGTACAAAAAAAAAAACCGAAAAAATAAGAAATTTTGGAATAATAAGCACCACTATGATCCCATAATAAGTATAAAAAATATAAACAAGATTACAAGAGAGAATTAGTTAAACAATTAAATATTTTTGTAACTAATAATTAATCAATTACCGCGATTATATTAAAAAAATATTGTTGTAATCGAGTATTTATAGTAGAAACGTTTTGTGCTCATTAAGCTGATTCTCTCAAAACTTCATTATTTTTTTTACTATAATAATATTGAAGTTTACCCAAATGTTGATATTACCGAATATTATATTTTATTGGTAAAACAAAACACCTTTTTTTATGTATATGTACTATGTATTCGTGGACGTTGGTAGGGACATATTAATGCATTATTATTAGTTAGATTTCTAGTAATATAATTAAAGTTCCTTTACATTAAGATTCAGGATCATTATAGGTAGTATATATAAGTCTCTTAAGAATGAAATTATCAAATACTAGTATTGAAGGGGAAAAATTCCAAAATGAATAAATGGAGATTATTATATTTTATACCATGTATAATACAACCATGACTGTTCTCGTCGTATTAAATTAAGCAAAGTAAAATGCATGATACAACATAATATGTATAAAACGTACATACATATCTCTGATACAGTTTATTGTTAGTCAAATAGAATTACATTGAAAATGAAAAAAATTCCGTGTGTATTGTCTGTTATTTTTACATTTTTAATGCGTATATATAATATAATTTATTCTGGTACACGACAGTAATTGGTCCCAATTATTATTATTATTATTTATTTTGTTATGTCCGCAACGATTACGTATTTGCTACAATATTTTCCTGGCGGTTGATTTATATTTTTGAAAACCCGTATTATTTATAATTTATTCATTTTTATAAAAATATTGTAACTGCGTTTACAATGGAAACAGTAAATAATTTAAACTCAACGGTTTATTTTTTCAAAAATATATTTTCCAATTAAAATAACAATTTCAATTTAAAAAACTTTCAAATTTAACGGAATTGAAAAAGATTGCGATTTTTGGGTTTTTTATAGGTAATTAATTTTACTTCCATTTGTTTAGTATTGGACTTTCACCAAACCCATTAAATATACATCGTAGGCCGTATGGAAAATCAGTCTTTTCGTAATAGAAAAAACCGATTCTTATTTGCGAAAGGACAGCTTGTTTGTAAAATACTGAATATTTTTCCAAACAGCCGGCAGTTTTTCAAACTTGTAGCATAAAGATAGACATCAGGATTTTTAAAAATACATTTATTATCTAAATAGTTCTTTTAGCAGTTTTAGAAACCGTAAAAGTGTATGTTTATTATTATACAGATTTCTATGTTTAAAAATTATACTATTGAGTTATTAATAAATCAATGAGTAAATGTATTGCTGACAAGAATTGATAAGACATGTATAGTAATCGTAATAAAATCTATCAAATACTTAAAATCTATATTTAAATTTCTCGTAAAATTTTATTGAAAACAGCATGCAATAATAAATAAATATAAATTCGATTTTTGACATATACCCTAAAAAATATAATATTAATACACTCCTACGGTTTCTTAACAGTTTAATTGCGTTAATATTAGTACCCAAAATTTTATTTTCTAAAATGTCTAACTTCTGCCAGACTGTTTGCTATAATTTGGAAAACAGAAACCGGTCATTTATTATTTAGTTTACAAACGAATCACCTCTTTGCGATGAGTCTAGTTTTTTTTTTTTTTTTTTAATGATTTTTCATACAAACTACGATTTATACAATGTATTCATTCGTTTTAAAACGGTCAGGTGATGAGACACAGGTTCAGGTTATTTGTACAGAAGCGGTATCTATTGTTATTTGAGATCAGTGTTGAACCGTTGTGATCCTTTCATTGGTCAAACTCTAAATACCATTTTGTGTGAAATCGATTATTACAAGTTTATTGTAAATGCCATCAATTAAAAAATGTAGAAAAACTACTGTTATGATATACTTTTGAAAATAATCAGTATTGTGTAGTACTGTAATATTTTAAAGTTTAAAAGGTCTAATAAATCCTTCGAGTGTTATTGTTAGGTACCAAGTAAAATGGCTTAAGTTCTCAGACTTGAGTAAAATTATCAACCCATAAAACACAAAGCTATTAGTTATTGAACAACAGATAGAATTATAAACGGTTGCGTTAATAGATATTATTTCAAAAATCATTTACAGTGTTCGGTTATTATATAGGAAACCCACCGAGAAAATCGAAAATTAATCCTTTCAAAGTATCTTTTGTGTCCAATATCTGATTTAAAAAGTTCCGGTGCGAAACTTTTGATGCAGATATACTATACGTACCTGAAACTTCGTAGAAATTAATTTAAATACAAAACAGTTAAAACAACATTATTGATCCACTTATATATTCTTTCGTTTCAAACAAAATCTGAAACAAAAAGTCGTTTTTAAAAGTCTCTTCAAGTATATAACGTACTTACAAACGTAATAGATATATATAATATATATACATATAATATCCTACATGGATAAAATATAATTTGACTGTTGGTAAAATATTTTAATTTAGCATTGAGCATACAATTTAACAAAATAATTACTATACTTATACTTTGTTTCTAAGAATGAATATATTCAAAACCTGATCGGTTGAAATTAATTAATTTTAACATGTTCATATATTATACTTGGAAAATACAGTGATTGATGAAGTTTTAAAAAGTTATATTTTATACAATGATTTATTTAACTTCAATATGTGAAGCAAATATATTAATTTCTTCATTAAGGTTGATAGTTAGTTTCAAAAATCAATTTAATTTTACCATGTTGTTACTTTTACGTTGATACTGAGTTGTTACTTGTAACATGTTGTTTATTTCAAATTTTTAATATAGAAATAAGAATAGCATTGGAGTACTTCGGTAGTGACCATGTTTGCTTAACTAATTGCACTGCCCATATTATAATGTAAGTAAGTCTTTTCGTTCTGGCTTTTGTAATGATATCCCACTGCTTTAAAAGATCGGTAAAAATAAATAATCAAAAAAATGATAGAACTCGTTTGATGATTGTCATGTGAAGTATGTAAGTACTATGAATCCATATTTATTAAACGCATAAAATGTACCGTATTCTAAAAAGTTCAATATCCACCCTCGGAAAAGTTATTATCTTTATCATCAGTGATTGACGAGTACGTTCGATATAATATTATTCTTCTTAATCTATTGTGTTTTGTGAAATTTATAATACAATCAATTGTTTAATTTTAGTAACAGTAGGCTTAGCAGATTATCTTATTATGATACTTCATAATCCATGTACGCCATGATTCGTATTTATTACACCGTTTCACGTAATTAAATCATCATTTAAAAGCACCAAGTTTGCACCATAAAAAAAAGGTTTATTAAATAACACTGTACCAATATTGAACGATATCGTGGTGTAATACCACTGAAGTTGATAACTTCGCCTACACCACTCCCATCCTTTCTGAGATTTCACTACAGTAAATCCAATCTTATCAGTGACTACAACGTAAGAAAAACATTTTATAGCCAGACCAATTCTATAATAATCTAATATTTTAGTGTTTGACGAACAACTACGTATTGCCAACACCGATAAATATTGAAAATATTATTAAATCCAAAGTGATTTAAGTACACATTTGGTCCACATATGGATTTCAGAAAAAGGGACGTAACCGATAAGACTTCTCTAATTAAATTAGCACGATTACTTATTGGAATTGAACACTTTTATTGCTATTAATCTTGGCAAAATCTTAAAATACCATAATTCTCATCAGTAGACACTTACGGGATAAAATAATCAATATTTCATTTTATTATTATTTTTACATAACAAAGAATACTATAAGAATAAGCACTATAACTTTTAAGCATATTACAACGTTTTGATATGAAAATTACAATCCGAACACGTAGCAAGTACCTACACTTGCGGTGTCTTTTAACGAAGATTTTTCATTTCAACTGAAGCAGTTTTATATATTTTCTTGTTGCATTGAATTAAAACCTGAATTCTTTAAACCAAAATTTATGTTATTGGCTAAAATATATATTTTTAAAAAGGGTGAAACTAATTTTATGAAATAAGTTTAGGGTGAGACTTCAAGAGTGGGTAATTTACAGGAATTGCTTAATTAGTCTTATAAATTTGAAACCAACGTAGGTACCATTGATTTCGATTCAGTATGAAAGAAGTTAGTGTATATTTATTATTAAGATGAATAATAGCTAGTAGTAAAATAGCTAAATTTATTAATAAAAACTTTTAATCGGGAATTTTAAATATCTAATATCTATAGTCTATACATATACTCACACATTTCTTATTCGTTATAAATTTTCAGAAAACAAATCTTCAATAAGTTGGATACTAAAAATATATATTTTCATCTAAGAAAAAAAAGTTCTCCAAGTGTAATTCCCTTAGAGTAAAACAGAAAAAGAGATGGTAATACTAAACTAATATTGAAGGAAAATTTAAAACTGTTTAAACACATTAGCATACGATTTACAAAATTAATTATTTAATACATCAAAGAAAAAATATACTAATTAATGCGGTAATAAAGATTTTAAACGTATAGATATAGGTAAATGATGACAAACATATTATAATTAATGACGTATCGATCATGATAGTTAAAACATATATTTTTTGAAGGAGAGATTCTACTGCAGTCATTAAATTAATTAAAAAAATGATTATGTAATTTCATTAAATAATCAACCATAAAACAGGAATATTGGCTTGAGTGGAGATAATAATATTATGTACTAGAGTATACAATATTTAATATACTAATTTAAAAATTATAAATAAAAAATATTGGTGAATTATTGATATAATACAAGATTTTCAATTATTTCATAACAATAATAAAGAAAATTATCTACATGAAAAAATTAAGTTAAAATTTCAATGTAATCAACACACAAGTTCAAAATAATAACAAAATAAAACAACATCATGGTGATGTTTTGAAATATTTAGCTTAGTATAATAAGTATTTCACTGTATTCTGTCTTTCAAAGAGAGTTTAAAAACAATTATTTTATCAAACCACATTTTTGAAATATTTTTAAACTCATTCCGTGGTTTGCTTACACGCGGAACATATTTTGCCGAGTAGAAAATTCTTTAAAAAAATCATTCGTACCAACAACAATATTTTTTAGGATAACGCAGTGTAAAATATTATAAGATTATGATAAATTTAATAATATTACGTCGTCTATACCAGCTCACGTGTAAATATATTCATTTTATATACCGAACACGGGCACAAAAACGGCTTTATCAAATATTGTTTATATTTGAAGAACCCAATTTGACCCCCGGTAAACAATATGAGAAGGAACGACAAGAACATATTAATATAATTTATAATTATATACTTCAAAACCCTTGGGATGCGAGCAATATGGTACTGGGCCGCGGCCGCTGGTCGATAGTCTAGTCTGAAAAGGGAAGCAAATTTTAATTTATGTCGGTTGGCATCTAGATCGAAATTTTTATTTTATATTTTAAATGACTATACCAGTATTATTTTTGGTTGGATTGAAATGTTTAGGTAATAATTTAAAATCATACATCAATGAAATCATAAATTTAATTTAATGGTGCCTTTCTAGATCATTTACTATCCAGCAATTGCCAAATTGCACTGATATACTTGAATTTTGACAACCTATACTATGTGAAAGAGCATTTTTAACTAAGATTTTTTGAAAATATACATAGAACTAAACTAAATGTTGAGAGCGATTTGAGTTATTTTAATACTATGCAGCAGCTTTAACCCTGGTAAGTATTGCAGACTCTCTCGTGTTGGACAATTATTTATAGTCAACGATTGCATTGAGTATTTTTTAACTGATACCTGATAACTTTTTAACTATACCTAAATTTTCTCTTAATAAAGAATTATTTTTAAATTTTTCTTGAACCGCATATGTTTTTATAATAATAATTATTACTTACATATAAGCACTATACATTGTAATATGTATATCCGTCGTATAGTAGGTATGTGGCATATTGTAGGTGTTTGTTAATTTTATATTTTTTACCTGAATATACACAGTCGACAATAAGCATAACTAAAAAGTTTAGGAGCCACTGCACTATTATAATAGGTAAATATTGTACGCACTGTTGTACAGTGAGTTATGTATGTGTAGTTTATCATGGTCCGTGGATATTCGAATGAAAAAATCAGCACTCGAAAATAAACGATACCGATCGAATGCACGTCAACTATTTTATCTTGAGATATTTATAATGACGTTATTGACCGTGTTCCGCGTGCGAATTCGCATATGCAGCAGTTGTATATAGATTATAGGAACCTATGTATGTAAAATGTAAACGGCGACAGCGACGACGAACAGACGGTATATTCAACGTGCGGAAGATTGTCCGTCGAGATGGAGTGAAACGATCAGGACCAAAACATAATATATGGATCTAAAGGGTGATATTTTATTATATTATCACGCGTTTTAAATAAATATCGGACAGCGACGTGGCGGTTTCGGTCGTTTCCGGTGTCAACGGCAAAGCGTTTCGTCCGTAATTTTTTCGCCTTAAAACGCGCGCATGACAGCGATAAACGAAGGACAACCGAAGAACCGTTATTCTTATCACGTACACTAGTTTTTACAATTGTAACACTTAGATAAATATTTGATTTTTTTACGCGTAATCCGAAACAAGTCGTTGCGAACAATATAATAGTTTATTAATTATGTGGACATTATGCTAATAATGTCCACAATGGAGGCTACTCCATGTGGGCTTGTAGGTTTGTAGGTTTTTTCAGATTAAATGAACTGTAGAGAGTTAAGCACGTGGGTATTGTATGTGTGTAGACTTGGTCGCATGGGCAACGCCACTGGAGTCATGTGGTCACCCATCCGACTGCTAGAAGTGTCGGGCAATGATTAACCGCATCATCGGTAGTGACTGCAGCAGACCGTTCTGCCATACTATGCCATCGAACAATATAGTATTAAAACGTTGTAAAAACATATTATTTTCAAGCCCATCTCAAAAAGATAAAAGCACCGTCATGCTCGTGTCATGCGGGGCCGTGGATTATATTTTGAGATACATTCTGTCGGTTGGCTAATTCAGCGAAAAAAACTAAACAAAACACAATATCTATCGATGTGTGTTATGGTAGTTAGCTGTTGCAGTCATTCAGCACTCACAAGTACAAATCAAATCAATGACCGATGAACTTTGGTAACGGTATAAAAATTAAAACTATATAATACCACCGTAAAATGTCGTTTCTCGGTATCGGTTTGTTGTGTCATTATACTGCGGAACATATTGGGTTCACATGTATGTTGTCAAATCTAATTAACTTTACAAGAGAAACGTTAATTTATTTTTTTTTTTTTATTTTTTTTTCATCCACCCTCTACGATCATGCGGTTTTTATTCAAGCTTCGTATATGATACAAATCAGAATAGGTAAATGATGAGCTGCACAATATTTCCGATAACACGCAAATGTTGTATAACTTTTTACGATTTGCATCTTGCATAACTGTAATGAACGATAGTTATCATGATTATTGATAAATGTCAATTAGAAACGAAAATAAATTAGCTAAAATCTTATTATCAAAATAGAAATTGTATATTAAAAAACGAAATTTTAAAATAATATTCGTCGAGCCGATTAAAAATGAAATAATTATATATTATTTAAGTACACTAGCTGCTACGAGTGTTGTAAACACAAGACAGTGTTAACAAGCAGCATAGTTTATTTAATTCCAAATTATTAATCATTCTTTGTGTTATTAAAACTGGAAAAGGGTTGAACAAATAAAGCATTAAATATTTCTGGATTTTCAAAAGAACCATCTTTTTGGAACACCGAAGTTGCAATACAATGAATTTGATATTTTATTTATACAAATCCGTATGCACGGGCTATTTACGATAATTTATTATTCCGTTAGTTATAATTTTAATAAGATGAAGTCTAATTCTGATGGAATGAAAAAATAGTATTATCACTGAAGCACCTACAAAATTTCAAAATATAAAGGTTTATAGAACAGATTATTTATTTTCCTTAAAAATGGTTAATAAATGGTTAGATATTATCATACATTCATAGTTCACACATAATAAATTAACAATATAAAATATTATAATCCCCAAACACACATTTTAAAATTATATTTAAACTTGCCCTTGACCCCCCTTCCATCCACGCGTAATTTTACTCCTGTGTGTGTGCGGACAAATATGTTCTTCTTGTTTAACTATCTAACGTGGATGCGCAATTTTATTTTAAATAATATCGAAATAACTAATCTATAAGTACCTGTCTAATGGTAATTAGCTAAAACCTAGGATTATGTTAGCAGCAAGTCACTGAATTCGTAATTTTATTTATGATTATAATTTATAATCTCGCTGTTCATTTTGAATTCAAATATAAGTAAGCTTTTACTGCATAAAAATAGGTTAATGGATTTCAAAAGAGTTCATCGGTGTTCATTACATATTAAAAAGGTTTTCGCAGGAAACGGCGGTGAAAAATCTTTTTTTTTTTTTTTTTAAAGAGGTCTGTAATTTAAGAACCACTCATCGGGACGTTTTCTGAAAGTCATAAAAATTAACCGGAGCATTAGCATCTTATTTCTTTTTTCCAAAGTCCCGAACGTTCTCGAGTTCAACAAAAACGTCTGACAGTCGCAGTCTCCATCTCTCTCTCTCATTCACCAGTACTGTCTAATACCATGGATATCATATGTGATGGTAATGGAATTAATAATATCGTTAGATACAATTATCTCGCATACGATTTGAGAACCAGACCAAGGATAGCTCCGTGACTGTAACAAACTGATAATTAAAATCGTATATGGTCGTAAACATCGTCGCGGGTCCACCGTCTTGCCGTACACACTGCAGCGTTGGTGTGTTAGAGGGTAATATTATAATACGAACTAATTTCATTACGTGGTATATTGGTTGATATTTAATTTGAAGCCAAATACAAATTAGCAAGGTATTACAGATGGCTGAAAAAAAAAAATTACCATATAAAGTGTTATAGTAATCAATAATGTATTGCAATCACACGTTTAAAGGTCATGCAATTATATGATGTAAATTATGTAATATGCATTATATTGAATAAATATTTTTCCAACGCGTTATACAATATTTTTATATCAGACTAATCACTTTTAAATGTGTTCAATGAGGAATTATCTACAGTGAATTTATTAAAATGTAGAAATACGTGTAAAATATTAAACATTATGTTTACAGAATAAGCTATATGCTTACACTATATTATACAATATGTACGGAATTTTAGAATTTTAACGCACACGTACGCACGCGCGCACACACACACACGTACAAGTATACGTACGCGCGTGCTCATACGTATAATATATTAGATTGAACTTTTAGTTTAAGTGTTATCACTTTGTCTTTATTATTAATAAAATAGGTAGCATATTTTCATAAATTATATTCCATAAATCAAAATCAAATACTATTGTGCGTTTTCGAATTTTGCATGTAAGATGTAACCAGAATAATAATATATTCACATCTTACATTTGATATTTTATTTTTTAATAACGGCCGCTCATTCGAATTTTTATTGTTGTATACTTAAATCGTTTTCAACGTCTCTCTGAATCGTTATATTTTTCAAACCTAAGTACGGAATATTTTTTCAATTGGATCGATATGAACTTAAATGAATACGTAATTGTAGAACAATAATTAGTTATTTCATAAATGCTGCTTTCCTGGTTAGGTTTTATAACAATGTAATGCTAAACATCTACCACATTTGTAACAATTAACAACATACTACAGCGTTAATGTATTTTGTATATTATATACTTATTGGGTAAAAATGATGTTAAATTATAATTTATTAAATTATTTGACAATTCCATACATGTTTATAATTTAAAAATTATACAGCGTTGTATCAGATAAATATGAATACATACATGCTTAATTTTGTCTGTAAGTCATAACATTGTTTTGTATTCAATGTATCTGATTTTTATAGAAATCATTGCTATAATATTAAATTACAATATTATAAAATAAACGCAATTATTATTGGTTGACATTTATTCTCTGATTTTTTTTTTATTTTATAATCGAAAAATAAATAATTAGGGACCATTAGAGATGACCTGTGACCACTGACCATTGAGTAAAGTAAGTTGCACAGTGATTAAGGTCCCATCGGTTAAGCCATTGGTTATAATATCAATGATCTATTAAATTTGATTTTTTATTATTGTTGTCGGATCACCTATGATTTATTAATATATCAATCGATCAAATGTGAAAAATGACATACGCATTCCTTCAGTTCCTTGGTGTACAACATAAACCTTCAGCTTTGATTTAAAATAACTTTCGCTGAACCAAGTGACCATATCAACCATCATACAAACAAATCTAATCTAATATTGTGAACCAAGTACATATATATACATAATATATGCTCTATGTCACGCAATGCAAATGTACACAGATTACTCACTGAAAGAATGGGCCTAAATATTTATTTTCAATAATAAAGAAGGAATTAAAACTTAAATTTAATTTAATTTCTAGTTGGATGAGGCTGCTGAGCATCTTACCGTTGATGCGAATTTATTTCATGTCATACGAGTACACGACATTGTCAACAAAACTTATTGCACCTCACGTGTCACGTTTATATATTTTAAAAAAATAATAAGAAAGCTTGTTGCATTGGGAGTTATAATATTTATTCTTAGTTAAATGATTTCTATCGAAACAGAATATTTAACGACGTGTAATAACTAAACATGCATGTGTATAAATCTAAAGCACCATTGTATTATGGTTTAGGTTTGTATACAATTATTTATAATTGTAATCTTATTTTACTAACTTACATAGTCAGTCGGTATAATTTCATTTTTAATTTAAAATAATTAGTATTGTGTAAGAACTTCGAAAAATTGTTTTAAACAATAAATATATTATGCTAAATATTCTAAAGCACGGAGTTTTGGCTGCCAGAAAACCTTTTATATTTCTTTTAAATAAAAATAAAAATAATTCTGTTTTATTAATTATATTTTTTTCAAAACAGTAGGATTTTGTCCATAAATAATCATTTTGTATCAATAATGGTCTCACAAAAGTAATTTATTATAATGAAGTCATAAATTAATTTTGAAAAGAAAGAAAATATAAGTAATAAATGATCATTTTTTAAATGCACTACCCTATTATTACCACCGCATGCTTAAAATCATTAAATATTTCCAATTATAGATAGCTCTGTGATTGTTCAATGACATCTAAAAATTTCAAGTTTTACGAAGCAAACCCATATTTTTTTTAGTTTCACAATAGAAAACGAAAAACAGGTCATTGATAGGAAAATATTTTGTATAATATTATCTTCTTAACTACTAATTTCTAATAAACGTTTAGTGTGAGTTTTAGAAGAAAAAAAATCGAGTGATTATTATTGAAGATTACATATTAATATTTTCTCGATATAATAAATATTGGATCACATATGATGTAATTTAAAAGTGATAAATGTTACCCTGAGTGACTTAAATAATGGATAGGTACTTAAAAGTTGTACGTTATAGAAATCTATTGCTAATAAAAAAAAAAAAAAAACGAAACGTTTGAAAGTGTTTTTAAGACGTACAGTTACAGTTTTCAAATTTAATATTGCATTCCTAAGGTGTGCATGAGTTCTTGTTCTTTTAAGTTTTAATATGGATCATCTAGGTACCCAAAAATGCACAAGTTTGACGTAACGTCAAAAGACATTTTGTATAATAGAGTATGTAGTAAATACCTTTTGATGTAGCATATATGCAATTATAATGGAATTCATATAATGAAATCGTTTTTACAAAGTATAAATGAAAATTCCTCAGTATTCACTCAAATTCATTGTCGATCTCTCCCCCCTCCTCCCACCGCACAGAGTTCACCACGCGTTTCTTCAATACTTGTTTTGACAAAAAGAATTCATTCGACTCTTCATTTTCCGCTAAATGTTTATAACGCCTTTAACAGCATCTTTCAATTTATTTATTTGATCAGATTTGATTGAATTGTCACTGACTCACAACTAAATTCATACTCATTATGGTATAATAATTTCTTCCAATCACTTTAGTTCTTCATTTATTTTCTTTATTTTTATTTTATCACTGATTTTTCAACTTCTTCTTGCAAATTATTCAATACAATTTTACTAGGTATAGGTAATCTAGAGCCATGTTGGCATTATAATAGCAACAAACGCGCTCACCAGTTTTCAACAAATTTTTTATCAACCCTTGTCCAATGCACTCTATATAATTATTTGAACAAGTTTATTGTGACCTCTGACATTTTTTTTTTTATCTAATAATCCTAGAATACTCTTGATTACCCTTATACCATCCTTTACATCCTCAAATACTCTTCATCTGTCACCAATCTTTTCTTTTATTTTCTATCACTTTTTGTTGTATCTCTTCCTAATACTTTCTTCTTAAATGAAAAAATTAACTCTTCATAAATTGGAATTTGAATTTTTTTATCTTCCATTCATTTATTAATTATTAATATATTAATTGTTTATACATTTTTTTAATAAATTTCTTCTCTAGCTTGGGTAGGTACTAAAAACTTTTTTTTTACCTATATTAAAGCATTTGGAAGAAATAAAATCAAAATAACTTGCTTTTATAATGTATTTTAAATAGGTACGGAAATAAAATTAAATGTAAATATGTGCGAAACGAGTACACAATAAAAGTTCTTATTTATTATTAAAATGAACAAACGCATTTACGACTAACATTTTCACTATTGAATAGGTTTTATCGATCGAATACACTCTGTAAAAATATAAGTTATATTGAAAAAACTATTTATTATTATTATTGTTATTGGGAAATCGTGTACAAACAATAATACTATTTTTGACAGGAATCGAATCCTCTTGTGAGAAAAATAAACACGCCTCGAAAATCATAATATTGGTTATCACCAATAGAAAAAAAATAAAAATAATTCAGTGCGTTGAGCCGGTTGACTTAGGTGAGGTTACAGGTTCGGTACTCCAGGACAGTAAAGTTATGAAACCATACCGAATCGCTAGTAATCGATTTTAAAGTTCTTATAGACAACTTGTGTGACCCAACTTTGGAATCTTAAAAGTTAGCATAAAGTTTTGTGATCACTTTCCAGTTCTAAAATAAGACTTGCAATTAAATGTAAAATACCATACATAATTGTTTTGAACCGTTTCCAATGTTTGATGTTGGTAATAGGTAATAATACACTTAACAACGAAAAATAGTTTCAAATTCATCGGCACAATTGGCGAGTTATAAATAACTTTACAATAAGTGTTTTAAGGTATGCAATTAATTTTCACAAAATTTCGGGAATATTACTTTTTTTTTTTATAATTGAAATAAGTCTCAACTTTTTACTGTAATGTGCAAATTTTTTACTGTTGTCAATAAACACTAAATTAATATAATTAAAATTTTTATATTTATTGGTGAAAAATATATTAAATATCAATTTGGAAACTTTTTAGTACCTCACTCTCAGTTGAATTTATACACCTTCAAGAGATGGATGTAGTAAATAAGCGCATGAACAGAACTTATTGCCACTACATTTTGATGTTTTAAACAACACTTCAACAGTTTATGATTGTAAATTATTTACATTTCACTGCAATCAACTAAATACTATTAAATTGAAAAACTTTACGTAGAATATTTCATCTATAAGCGAACCTAGAATGGGAAATTTATAATATCAATACAGCATATCTGGTACAATCTTGTGCTAAACGAAGTTCGAGTTTATTAAAACCCGTGTTTTCTGACGGAAATAATAAGGATATCGTACATATTCATCAAATTTCAACTCTGAATAAGTATCCGTGGTGAAATTGTTATCAAAAATTAAAGTAAGTTTTTAATTAAATTCATCTTGCGAGAAATGTAGTATGTATATACGCACCTTATTATGATTGAAAGTATTTTTAAGCACTCGGAAGACGGTTAAAAACTAACACAAGATAAACATAAACACTGTAGTAAATATAATACATTACCCAGAATTATTATTTGAATCGTAAAACACAAATATACGAATGCTTAAGTGCTGACACGAGTATTGCAGTAGTGACCTATATAAGATAAAACCGAAGATCGCCAAAACAATCTCTAAACAATACGAATAGATATTGGTATAGACTATAGATACACCATGACCGTGGTTTACAGTTGAAATGTTAAAATATTATAAGAGTAAAACGTGCGTAATATATGTAGATATTATCTTGGTGACTTATAGCCTATCGGGATGGTGACAATTTGATTTCATCACCCATTGATCCAATATCGATTAAATTTTTTTTTTTAGACATTTTTCTATCATCTTCCATACTCTTAAGAAGGTCTATGAAATAGACCTTCTTAAGGTACGTTGAAATTCCTGAAAATATTAAAAATATCGAATTCGATACCTCAGATGTAATAGTTTTGTTTTTGTTTTTCTATTACCGAACAATGAACACAAACGCTTAGCTACATTATACTTAGTTAAAACTATAATTGTGGTCGTGATCGAACATAAAGTATTACATGCTCTGCTGTCAACTTTAAAACGTTTTAGCTCTACATATTTACATTATAAGTAAATAACACCTTCCTACGTACGAACCACAGAAAAGCAACATAATCGATGAGATATTTTTATCAATTTTATTTCAATAATTATTTGTGACGTTTCTTTACCATCAATTAAAAGTTTTTTGAATAATTTAAGTCGGTGGACAATAAAATTACGATATTTCAATTTCTTTAAATTTTTATTTTACAGTTTAATCACTGTGTAAAGTTTTTGATTGATTTGCAATGACATTATTGCTTATACATATTTCTGTATACACAATGTTTATACAACGATATTTAAATATATATACTCGTACATATAAATACAGCGGGTATAATTAAATAAAATGTACTCTTTTAAGTTTTAAGCGATTTACCAACCGGGAGAAAGTCATGAGACTTTATATTTTAAGACCGTGATTGTCGTCTGTATAATATCATGTCCTAACCGTTTGGCGGATCACTGTAGTATATTATTATTAGGATTTAAACCAGGATTTCAATGATTTTGCTTATTTTCTTAGGGATGCTTGAGATGAAGGTCTTCAAGTTACATTTTATCTCTTAAAATCATACTATTCTGACTATGATTTTTAAGAAGGTATTTTTGAATTTTAATTATCCAAAGAATTTAAAAAAAAACTAACCCTATATATTTATTTAGATATGCATGAAAATATAATATATAAAAATATTAGATTTAAAATAGTTAATTCTTAAAATAACATTGTACATATATCTATATATGTGTGTGTGTAATTTATAAGTTAAGCAAAAATTTTTAATATGTAATATTTATAATTGTATGAATGATTAGTGGTTTAAATTGTCTAAACATTTTTACGTTGCAATAACAAGGAATGAATTTTATGTCAAAATTAAGAGTTTTTTTATGTTATTTTAAAATTTAATATTTATGTATGAAGGAATGATTTATATTTTGAATTGTCTAAATTTCTTATATAGATATTAAGAATTGGTTTATTGTAGTACATTATTTTTTTCAAACAAGTGAAATTTAGAAAAATTAGATGTCGAAAAAACATAAATATACGTATAATTTATTATTACATTCTTATTTATTATAGATATGTTTTAAAAGGTAAAAATAGTGCAGGGATTCCCCGGCACCCACAGGTTTTATTTACAATTTTAATAAAATAGTAATATATAATATCAAGAAAGTAGCTAATTTATGTTACAATTAGAATTAATTAATTCTATGTAAAAATCTAGAGTTTTTATATTTTATTTTAAAATGTAATATTTTAATATTTTTTATATGTATCAAAATTGAGTTATTAATTATTTATTATTAATTACTAGTTTTAAACAAATGAAATTTAAAAAAATTCAAAAAAATGTTTTTTTAGATGTTGAAAAAATATAAACACAATTGTAATTAAGTATTACATTCTTAGTTAATATAGATATGTTTTAAAATGAAAAAAAAAATTGTAAAGGGTTTCCCTGGCACCCGCAGGTTTCGGATAAATTTTGAACAAAAAAGTAAATATAATATCAAGAAAGTATTTAAATGACATTGTAATTAGAATGAATGTATTTTATGTAAAAATTTATAGTTTTTTATGTTATTTTTAAATGTAATATAAATAATTATATGAATGTTTACTAGTTTCAATTGTCTAAAAATTGTTTTATAATTATTCATTACTAAGTATAAAAATGAGAAATTGAGAAAAAATAAAAAAAATTAAATATCATTAAAACATAAATACAACTGTAATTATTACATTCTTAGTTGATATAAATTTGTTTTAAAATGCAAAAAAAATTGTGAAGGGGTTCCCCGGCACCCACAGGTTTTGTATAAACTTTGAACAAAATAGTCAAATATAATATCAAGAAGGTATATTATTTATGTTGCAATAAGAATGAATGAATTTTATGTAAAAATGAGTTTTTTATGTTATTTTAAAATGTAATATTTATAATTGCATGAATGATTTCTGATTTCAATTATTTTTATATATAATATATATATATATATATATATATATCAAAACTTTTTTATAATTATTTATTACTGAATTTGAACAAATGAAAATTAGAAACAATTCAAAAAATTAGATGTTGAAAAGACATAGACACAATTGTAATTATTACATTTTTAGTTGATATAGATAGGTATATTTTAAAATGCAAAAAAAATTGCACAGGGATTCCCTGGCACCCACAGGTTTTGTTAAAATTTGAATAAAATAGTCATATAAAATATCAAGAAAGTTTAGCTAATTTACGTTGCAATTAGAAAAAATGAAATTTAACGTAATAATTTATAGTATTTTTTAATTAAAATTTAAAATGTAAAATCGTACAAAAAATTTTTTTTTTGCTACTCTATTTTAAAAAAGTAGAATTTAAAATGATAATTATATTAGATGTTATAAACCTCATACATTATTCATTAAGTAGGTAATGCGATATAGGTACCTTATATGTTGCTAGTGTGGGAAATTACAATAAGTACTGATTTGGGACGCATGCTGACGAAAAACTGTTTTTTAGCCGCTGCTTGATATAGATACAGACGGATAAAAATATAATAGTTTTTGACTATCAATTATTATTTGACCATCAAGTTTGATTGTGCAGTAGCGGCAAGCCATCATATACTACAGAAGAGTCTTAGTTTTTTAAAAGAGCATGTTTTGAAGACCAAGGACTAGAAGACTGGGAAAAGACGTTCGAAGACGAAGCTCTGAGAAAGGGATGGACGAGCATATACATGACCGACTTCCCAAAGGTCATTAACAGGCAGGTGAACTTACATATATACATAATTGCGTTATAAATTAATACCTACAAATTTAACTATATGGTTGTATATTTTATATTCTATACACATACTTTTATATTCTATAGATTAGGTTGGGGCAGTCATGTCCTACTTAAAATATCAACAGCGCCAAATTCATTGTATATTTCAACATGTAACCACATTATAGTGCCATATTATATTCAAATTCCCTTTTTATGGAGTATCATTAGGTATTGTGGCGACAGGAAATTTTTGCTGTTTTATCAAACATCAACCGTTGATATAAATAAGTTTTTTTTATATTCAAATAATAATAATAATAATGAACATTATAAAAATAGTAATTAGATATAAATGAATATATAATACTATGATTTTAATTTCCTATTTATTTATTTTTATTTTTTATTTTTTTGTATTGTCTAGAATGCTTAATTTTACTAATTTTTATCAATAATTATTGTGTTCAGTAGGTATGAACACTATGAACAGAGGGAAATAAGGACGATCAAATTTACTTATTATTTACTGGAGATTTTTAAAGTATAATTGTATTCAGATTAAGTGTCACTGTGCAACGACACATGCTAATTCTTTTGGTTTTTTTTTTTCAAATATTCATATATTTTATCGTTCGGTATTATTTTATTTTTCGTTTAAGATCCTATAATCCAATCCATGTGTATTTATACCAATTTTGTATCTCTACACTACCCATGTGATAAGTAGGTCACTTTATAAAATTGTGATACTTATACATAATAATTTTTTTTGCAAACAAGCAAAAAAGCGTACGGCTCCGCGAACGGTTACCGACGTATTGTGAGCTCAATACTCATAATAATAATAAAAACAAAACGCTTTTGGTATGTGTGGATCATGTATTTATGTATCACACACAGGGACCTCACGTGCGGCTCCGCGAACGGTTACCGACGGGTTTGTGTAATAGTGTAACACTGCCCTTATGATTATAATAATGATAACCATCATAATGTTAAGTCGTACAAGACACTATGTAACGCGACTTTTTTTTTTTTTTTATAATAAACACTGATTGTTTAATCAGATAGCCGATAGGTTTTGTTGAACCGTAGCTTGTAGAGATCATCAGCAATACCAAATGAGTTTTATTTTTTCATTTTAATTTCTTGTGTGTCAAATTGAGAAATGACATTTTTTTTATTTTAACTGGATAGGTCATGACAGAATTGAATTATGAAAAATATTAAACGAAAATAAAATTTAAATAATGTGAAGGCTTATTCGTTTCCAAGTAATTCATTTGCATTACCTTCTAATCAAAAATATTTATAAAAATTATTTTTATTAATGTTTAATAAAACACAATATTTTAATTTTAATAAACTTTCATTACTATTATTATTATTAAGAATTTATCCTTAAGTCTGCAAAATTTAATACCTTACAAATTACAATCTAATAATATAGAAAATTATAAAATGTTTGAAGATAATAATTACATATATTATCATGTTATATCGATTATGATTATGTATTGGGGTAAATTTAGCCCAACACCACACTTCATATATTAATAGTTATGTACATTTTTGATAAATATCCAATCAAATGTTTCAAATTCATAATTTGAATTAGAGACAGTTATATTATTTAAATTTCAAAATCTAAATTTATAATCAGTAAATATTAAAATTTGTAAATAGTTTTGGTAAAAATATCAGAATTCAAGTCCTCTATATCAAATACTTTGTAGATAACTATAAGAAAAATGTATTTTTTCTTTTTAATTTGCTTTTAGTTAAAACAATCCAAAAATAAATATAAAAATAAATATGTTAAAGTAAATATAAATATCAAAGTACACCTAATACGCCAAGAACAATGACTTTTAAGAAATATGTAAAATCTTACTCTATTTGTATTCAATCTCAAAAAAAAAAAAAAAAAAAGCTTGAGCTAATGTATTTGTATTGAAAAGAATTAAAAGGTTTTGATAAAAAATAATTTTTTTTTATATAACTTTTTTGTGCGGTCCATGTACAAAAATATGCAATATAATTGGCTCTGTTGATACGGGTGAATGTAAGATCCTACACGAGGCTTAGCAGGTAAAAAATACATACGTTCGTTCCTACATTGTTGGTCAGTCTATACTTATGCTATTATGTTGTGAATAAGGTATTCATATTTAATTTTAAACTATATTTCACATACTAAACGTAATAATCTTTATGATAAGGTTTTCAAAAAATATGAAAATAGGATATTAAATTTTAGAAATATATATATATGATAATTATATTAAAAAATATCGTAACAGTCATAAATTGCATTTCATAAACAAATAAATGATGAAATAAATATCTTTAATCAAATATAAAGTATTATACTCCAATAATGTAACATTTTTACTTCTGCGTAAGAACTTATACACTTTTTTTTTACCCTGAAGAAACTTACACATCTCATTTTTATATTCATGTAGCCATGTAGAAACTAATGTATGCAATTATTTACCTGCTACTCTCGCATAAGAACTTACTATCCCCCGTAGATACTTGACAGACTTGCCCTTACTTAATCTAATCCTGTATATAGAACATATATTTATATGTATATAGAATATACCTTTTTTTTAATTTGTAGGTATAATTTTATTTATTAAACACAACTATATATGTAAGTTCACCTACCTGTTAATGACCTTCAGGATGTTTGTCGTGTTATGCTCGCTCACCCATCCACAGAACTTCGTCGCTGAACACCTCTTACCAGTCTTCCACACCGTAGACTAGAAATCACGCTCCTCTGAAAAGCCTGTACTACTCTTCTGTAGTATATGGTGGTGGGCCGCTACTATTTGGCCAATCAGCATTCGATGGCCAAGCATTAATAGAAATAAAAAAATGAATTACTAGATAGTCAAACAACTATTATATTTTTATCCGCTCGTACCGTTGTCATGTGGCGACTACAAAACAGTTCTTCGTCAGCATCCATTGTAAGTCAGCCCCGCTTGCCATTTCACACGCTCAACATATACAAGGTGAATTATATCGCATAAAGCGGTATCATTTGTTTTGTATTATTTTGAAAAATTTAAATGTTATACATAAAAAATATTAATAGTTAAAGAAACATAAATTTAATTGACACGTAAATTAAAAATTGATATTAAATATTTTGCTCAGTCGTCAAACCTAGAAAAAAGTATATATTTTTTTACCATGCAATGTAATCTAATTAACGAGATAATTATAATAATCACCCAAATTTAATCGCCGAAAAATCCATTGGTAGATTTCTCAAAAAGATAGTCAAAATGACAATTAGATTAAGTTATTATATTTTTAATCAGTTAAATTTATTATTTGAATTATTTAGCTGTATTAGGTATAAATATAAAATTTAAAATTAAATGTAATAAAATCAACAGGGTAAAATACTAAAATGATAATTAATGCTCTAAATATTATGTGAAAAAAATCATTGATAATTCAAGATTAACGTTTCCCACTTGATGTATCTGTTTCATCAAACGAATTATGTACTTGAAAATTATTGTCAAAGGTTATCCAAAAAAATAAGCATTTTGCTTTTAAATTCGGACTGGTATTTGTTTTATTTTGGAAAACATTGGATAGGCATTTATTTAAAAACTCACATTTGTTGATATGCAGACTGGCCAACCGATAGATATAAAATATAGTAATTTCAATCCTGAACGAATACATAGTTGAATAGTTCTGTACCTATATAAAATATAAATTATTTATATACTGCGATTTGATTACCTATGCGTTGTACAAAATACAAAACAATATAGTATTATTAGTATTCATTATAAAATATATACAACACTATATTAAAATTACTACACTTAATACACGCTGATATAACGTATATTGGAAAATAATGATAATATGAGAAATATTAGACATAGAATACTCATAGACATATTTCTATGAGAATATTATCTTCAAACGTTGAAATTCAACGGCTGCAACGGTGACATCGGCTCATCGGCTCACCTTGATCTGAAACACGTTATATACTGCGAAACAACATTTTGCAATAGATTATTTATGAAATTTTAATAAATTTTAAATTATAATTTATAGTAATTGAACTCGCTACACGGCTAGCAGATTATTATATGTACTTTAAAACCACATCATAATAAAGTATGAATATGTATTATTTTATTGTCTGGGAATCGAGTTTTAAAGTCACCTAATAGTTAATATTTTATGTTTTATGCTTATATAGGAATGGATAATCCTAATTTTGAGAATATAAATGAAAAACGATTTCAGTGCATATTAGAATAAATGTTAATAAAAAGTTTAAGAAGGTACTCGTAATATAAATTATGACAAGTTCCAACCATGACGCTTATAGAAATATTTAAAAAATCCTGTTCATCATACCATTGTACTATACCCTTTTAAAGATAATACAATATATCTAGGGGTCTTACCTTAATAAAATCGATGTAGTACGACCTTAGATATGTGTTTGTCACTTGTGGTGTGCTTATTAATAGTTAATTTTAAATTATTAATTAAATTAATTTAACACTGTTTCACTATTGAAGTAGTATAGTATAAAAATTAAAGATTAATAAAATATTTTCTTTTAATATTATTTATTATTATTTACAAAAATAAAATTTGGATATTAATAAAAATTAAAATATTTTATAAACATCGGTATAATAAAACTAATTTAGATGGGTAATACTTATTTGACATAGAATATTGCCGTCATCGGTGATGCCTGCTGGTGCAGTATGATCCGAATCGCCATTTTACCAAGGATAATAAAATTAATTATTAAAATGTGTGATTTGAAGAAAATCCCTGGTTCTATCAGTATTATTTTTTATTTAAAGAGCTTAGTTATAATATATATGTAATAAAATTGATTTTGAAAAATCTCTGAATGTAATCTTGATTATTCAGTTTTTCTTATAAAGTGACAAAGTGATAATATTTGGTGTCCTTCATAATAAATATAGTGTTAACCATTTTGACGAACCAATATATTTTATTATTTAAAAATAAGTTTGTTAAAAAATAATTTAATTTAGTCTAGTTCCATATATAAATACAATTTAGCTAGGTACATTCTAAAATTACCAAAATTTAGTACAGGTATTGTTGATTATTTTCTTTAATAATTTTTTGTCTGTTTTAGATTCTGAACGGAGTAAATGTATTGATTTTACAATCATGTATGTTTTTTTTTTCTTGTGCCTGATGACACCTAAAAATGCTCTGATTTCCTTAAAAGGCAACTCTACTGAAAGGAAAGTGAATGTATATGATATTTGGGCATTTAAAAAGTTAAACATTATCAATACTTTTAAAAATTTTAGGAAAAACCATAAAATATTACGGAAAACATGAATTTTTATGCAAAACCACTTATTTGACAAAATAAGTTTTTTTTAAATGCTCTAACTCAAAAATGAAAAACTGCAAACGAAATTTTCACTAAACATTTTATTAGCGTTTTCTATACTTAGTTAAGTTTTCGAAGTATTTTGATTCAATTTGACTTATTTATAGACAATTGTAATTATCGATTTTATAAATATTGATAAATAAATTTTGCTGTCCAAAAATTCTTGCAAATTTATTACAACGTTTATTATAAGTTGTGATTATCGCTTTTAATAAAAATTGAAAATTTTTTACCACAAATTATTTTATCAATCACTAAAATCAAAATTCTTATAAAATATATAAAAATTGCCATCATCTGTATGTTATGTTGTAGTTGAATATTTATAAGGTTTTTGGTATTTAGACTTAGGTTATATTAAATTTTTAATATTTATTATTACACAATAAGTATAAGCCGTAGAAACTTGAAACTTTTATTAATTCTTTAGATTGATATTTTCTGGAAACAAATTTCTTTCCATAATACTATATTGATTTTAAAGCAATTCATAGGTAATTAAAATATTCGATTTTTATAAGTTTTGCAATCTTTTGCATGTTCAAGCCGCCTCTGTTCATGGTTCTTGTAATAACTTATGCACAGGTAAAATCGAATATAACTAATATTATAATATTTTATAATAATACCAATTACTTTATTTGATAAATTTTAAGTTTTCACTATATAGGGACTATATAATATGTACATTAATTTCTAATATTGTAAATATTAACTAGTCATTGTAATTGTATTAAATTCTATTTTTATATAATTATTATACATATATTTTATTTAACAAATGATAAACAGAATTTAAATTAATAAAATCTTAGCCTTAATACTTATGCTGTGTTTAACGTAATTGCTTTTATAGTACCTATGTGGTGATTAAATCATAACTATTAGAAATCTTCAAATTATTTTTCAATTCGTGTTGTCTGAAAGATTTTGATGGTGATAGCTTAGGTTACAATGATCCATGGTTTTATATTGATGGGAAAAGTGGCCTGAATCCAATCGATCGATTAAGTAGTTTATACATAAATAGTAAATAAATGGAAATAGTTAAGAAGTATCCGGGAACTTATCATTCAATATCTACTTCAGTTATTATTACGGTGTACAATCAATTATTATAGGAAATATGTAATACAGTATACATATATAGTGAAACATGATGAATGCCGTTTGTGCAAGGTATACGTTGGGTGATCTGCAACCTCCTCGGGCGTTTCGTGGCATCCGGCCGAAATGAAAACACGTGCATCGCCGATCATCCCATTACTCTTATTACTATCGCTGTTTCGACGGACATTTATTTTAGGTTCTTTTTTTTTTCTCAAAGAGACGTAACCACTGTGAGAACATTTATAACTTTACAATATATGACCGTAGCGGCTTGTCGTTTAGCTGCTTTTATATCCGGCCCATCTACTATTGAATCAGTTACAAAAATAACATAAAAATAACTGTTAATGCATTAAACACAATTTTAAATTTAAATTAAAACACTAACCGCTTACCCAATGTCCGTGTACGCCAAAACGATGCAATCCACCAAATACTAACTCCATTACAATTAGATACTCTCTTAAAAAAAAAAACTCATACCTTGGCAATATCCAAACTGGATAATCCAGTTACGAGTTATACACGGTTCTTGCAACGCGCATATCGGATCACAATTTAACAGTAATTCCAATTTCTTTCTGTGGGGTATTCCTGGAAAAAAAACACGATAAACCTGTAACTTTATTATATTTATACTTTCTATAAAGTATGATAACGAATAAAGCCGATATGAAGAAGGGATAAATGTTTTGTAGCTATAGCGTCTGCACTTATCGGTAAATGGACACTTTGTTCAGTCAACCCAAACAATGTATACCGCTGACACAGTGGCGTAGTTATGGGGGGATGATGGGGATAGATCCCCCCAGAGCCTTGTTTTTATGTTTAATGCATTGGCAAATAAAATATAATATATTATAATAATGGATATAAAACCATGTCCTTATCTTGGCTCTCAAATTATTAATTAATATATAATTAATATATATAATTAATTCTTTCGCCCATCATATATTCATATTATCATACATTCATAGAATCATACGTGAAACGCAATACTATAGATCACCCAAGTGTTTTTTCTACAAATTTCTGTTTATAGGCATAGAATATTTTTTCGTGTGGGAACTTACGTACCAGTATAATTTTTTTCGAGGAGGAACTTACATATATACCCGCTTATCTGCTATGTTTCGTGTGAAAACTTACTAAACCCCCTTTATGGTTATCCAATTAATCAAATATCCCCCCTCCCCTCACAGATCCAAATCATAATTACGCCACTGCGCTGACACTTTGTACGGTAACAATAACTTAGCAATAATTGATCACGGACACTATGTACTGTGAAAAAAAACCTGCTGATAATTGATCGCGGATACTTTGTACGGTAGGTATCAATAATATGGTTCGAATTTATTAATTTAATGATAGCGATTGCCAATCGACACTATTCTATGAATTTCTATCACGATTTTAATCAACTTTTTTGGGATGTTTTATGATCTTTGCAATTAAATGAATGTGCTTCAATTTTAAAAAAAAAATAAGCGGATAGTTACCAAATATAAGCATGAAAAAAAAATATTTGAGGCCAGTACTACCTTTTTTTATTTTCAATGCTTAGTATAATAGTACCTATAATAGTACAAAGTGTCCACGGTATTCATTTTAGATTCTGAACGGAGTAATGAAATCTATTGATTTTACAATGATATGTGTTTTTTTTTTTTTATTTTATTTTTTTTTTTGTGTCTGAGGACACGATTTTTGGTGGTAAAAGTGCTTCGATTTCCTTAAATAGCAACTTTTATGAAAGGAAAGTGAATGTAGATGGTACTTGGGCAAGTCAAAAATCCAACTTTTTCAATACTTTTTAAAAAAAAATTGAAAAAAAACGATAAAAAAATTACAAAAAAACAAGAAATTTTACGCAAAATCACGTTTTTACAAAATTCATTTTTTTAAAATGCTGTAACTCAAAAACGAAAAACCATCAAAAAGAATTTTGACATATTTTGACTTATTTATAAACACTTTAATTTTTCAATTTTTGTAATTTTTTTTTTTTTAAACATCTATAAAATTTAATTGGCTGACCGAAAACTCTCGAAAATTTAATACTAGATTTATAATAAATTAAACTTATCGTAACTAAAAAATATCGAAGATTGATTCACACAATTTTTTTTTTTAGCCCATAAAGCTCAAATTTGTATAAAATGTGTCAAAATCACGATAATTTGCAAGTTATTTTGTAGATAAAAATTCATAAAATTTATTCTGTTCATACTTAAGGTTTAAAATTTTAACACTAGGTTATCCATAAGCTACTCTTCAAAAATCTTTAAAAAAATTTCTACCAAACTTAGAGCAAAAATTTATGACCGTTTGAAATTTAAATTTTTACGAAATTGCATACTATTGCATTATATTTCAATTAAAATATAAAATTCTATATTATTATATACCCATTTTAGACCAACATATTAACTCCTTCAGAATCGTTATTCGTATACAATGATACCTATCATTGCATTCAAATTTAACAAATCCATTGTAATAATAACCTATCCTATAAATAAGGTGCACTCCACCCCCAACTGTACAACAGAGCGAGGCCCATCCGGTTCTTTTTTGGGTTGATTGTACAAAGTGTCCTACAACCGTACTTATCAGATGCTCTATAATGGTATTATGGTTCAAGAATAAAATACATCTATAAACATTTTTTTTTGATCTTAATACCACGCTTATATATAACTTACAAGTGCAATCGGTTTCTCATGTAATTCATCTTTATATTTGATTGTTTATTTATTAGTTAGTTAGTCGATAGTTTGTGATGTTTTCTATGTTATAAATTCGAAGAACACATATTATTTTATAACGTTCTTCGTGTACTTTTTCAAAGAACTTAATAGGTTATAACGTTCTTCACGTCTAATGTTTAAAGAATTTATTAACTTACAATGCTTTTCGTAAAAAAATTCAGTAAACTTAATAATTTTTAATGTTATTTGAAACGAAGAACCCATAAACTTAATGAAACTATGAATCAATAATCGGTTTCGTTCTATTATATTTTTGTTCTTTGAACAACAATAATGTTTTTTATTCATTTTTTTTTCTGTTCCGTTTGGTAATTCTGATTTTTAATATAAATCGGTGCACCCGGTCGTTTTATTTCTAGGGTGAATTCGTTGCTCACACTCAACAAATAGTATTGATATGGTAGTTGATTCTGTTTGATGAGCAAAAACATTTAGGTTTTTTGTCTATATGAATTGAAGTTGTAGATAAGTTTGGAGAAGATGACAATAAGCGTTTGGTATATACCATTCGTTTAGACGGACAATGGCAACCAGTTTGAGACGCACTGCAACTTTCATTAACATTTGGCAAGGCCTTATCGCTCATTATTATAGCCACCATGGCTACCACGCGCGCACTAATAATTTTAGAACAATTATTTACGAGATTACATAACGAAATTCGATAATGGAACGTCTTCAACGAATATACGTGCAATCACGCAGTAAGACAGCACCGAACTAAAATATACTATACTTTATTACAACTATAGTGTATGACGTATGTGACCAACAACAAAAACGTATAAGTAGGTGCCATTGGTTTCAAGATGTTTTAACGGTTCAATATGAGAATATAACATCCTTCTGCGGGCACCTAAAATAAACAATATCTTTAATCGATAAGCACATTTTTCAATTTTATCATAGTTGTTTGTTACATTTGTTATTCATAAGGGTACTCTGACATTTTATCAGTAATTATTTATAGATAGGTAAAAGGAAAATTGATAGTAAACTTAAAAGACAGTGGACAATAAAATTACTAGGTATTTTCAATTTTCTTTTTGAGCATTTTTATGAATGAGTTTTATGAAATTTTAACTAGAAATACGACACAGGTTTCCATTAATTTGAATGAATTACGTCAATATTTAAATAAATACTTAAAAGTTAAATAATTTATAAAAAAAAACTTGCCTATAAGGATCCACTACTTTACCTATCCATCAAATAGTGGTAAATTACATTTTCAACAGATTCATTTTTAAAAAAATGTATCAAAACATTTTTTTCATGGGTGTTATTAAAATGCGTTGTTAATTTATTATTACAGTCGATTTGAATATAAACGCTAGATATAAGTCAACTGAAGAGTAATTAATTCTAAAGGGAATACGATATTCATGTTATGATCCAAAGAAACCTAATACATATCTCTTTGACTATTGTATAAATAACTGTGTATAGATTGTCTTTAAAATTAATAAATAAAATATATAAATATACGAAAGTAAAATTTATTGAACACTTTCTTTATTAATATACAATTACAAATTTAGTTCATTAGAAGTAGAATATAAATGTAGATTCTGAAACCTCAACCTCCACTCTCCACATCGTCCACCACTAGTGCTGCTCCCTCCCTTATCATTACATATTCATATGATAACATATCTCAATTACAGATAATGCTAGATGATTAGGATAAAACAATTTTGAAAATAATAATATGTGATAGGTAAATGTATTAAATATACGTCTTACAAAAAAATATTTAAAAAAGCCATTGAATCGCACCGTAGGAGATGTATACAACCATATATACAATAACCTAAACTTTTCATCTATTATTAATAAATATACAATTCAATGTGCAATTATATATTAATTTACAAAGGCGTCATAGTTTTTTCTTCATTTATATATTTTAATACTTATATATAATGTAATGTTTATGAATAAAGGGAAGGCTTTATTTTCTGAGTGAAACGATACATGAATTTTTTTATCTTACATAGGTAGTAGTGGTAGCTAATTTTTCAATTATATTAACCACCTAATCCATTGGTTTTTTAAAATAATGATACATGTGCTGCCAAAATTTGGTTTTTCTGTTTATCATATTATTATTACGTAAACATTTTAAACAGTGCGATTTTAATGAGCGTATGTAATCAGATACAAACGTAAAAACTTCTTGTATTATGTCCAAAATGTAATTATTTTACATGTAAATATGTCTAACTTATCAATCGAATTATTGTATAATAAAAAGTTAGAAAACATGGTAAGTCTTTAATATAATCAATCATTAAAATATAATTACATATAATATGTATATGAATATTTTATTACCTTATATCAGTTATTCTCAATTGGTGGTCCATGCAGACTCCCATGGGTCCACGTGTTGATATTATGGGATTCATGGTTGTATAGTAGAAGAGGTATTTTTATTTTATTTTAGTGATATTAATTCGGAGTGGTTTTAAATTCCAGGTATTTTAAACTATTACTACTGAAACTCGATTATCACAAAAATATTCGGCAATTAATAATAAAAGGTACTTATGTAAAATGTCATTACAAAATTGAAAAGTAAGTATTCACAAATAAGGGGTTCCCGGATCAATTACTAAATGGGAACCACTGCTCTATATGATGTTCAATAACCCGATCGAAAATGATATGGAATTATAAAAAGTAAGTTATAACAAAAATCTTTGTTAAAATATAATGAATTAAAAATTATAAATACTATGATATAATAATTTATCTAAAAAAAATATATATATATAATGGGAACTACAAAATGCAAATGCCTTTACAATCATTATTTGTATAAGAATTATAATTATTTTATTGTACATTTTTAATACGCAGAATCTCATATTTAAATAACGATAACAAAATTCTAATTATCACCGGCTCTTGTGCTCCTATTGATTAAATCAGAAATATGTAACAAAACAATTAAGACAATGCAAATCATAATAAAAATTACTAATCAATAGCTGAAATTAAATTGAATATATTTTTTATTTATAGTTATTTATAGTTGGTCATTTATAGTTGTCATCAAAATATGTCACTATAACTCATCACGATCCTAGATTTACAGTACACAACCATATTTTTACTCCTTAAGTTTGCGTGGTTTAACCGTTTAAATATAATTCTACCATCCTACAATAATTATATTATATCATTTGCTGATTCCACATGTAATTAAATTAATTTATGTAATTACTTTTGACTGAACGAGAAAAAGTAAAAAAAAAAATAATAATAATATTAAACGCGTTTTCCTTAACTAACTTAACATGACAAGCAAAAAAAAATATCGCTCACTTGCCCCGTGTATTTGGAATAAATATTTAAATGTTTTTATTTTATAACAAATATATAACGAAAACACTGTATGTTGCATAATTTGTTACACTGATATAAACTAACCGTTTATTATATTACACATTAACATTTCGAGTATATTTATATTTTAAATATATTTAAGTCTTTACCAACAATAAGAGCATAAGTACTTTTCTAGTGTTCTATTAATCCATGAATATAATATGTTTACGCATAAATAATAGAAACATGACATTTTATACCTGAATATATTATGTACTTTCAATAAATCATAACCATCCTATTGTTATATATTATATTTATATAAATTTGAATCCTTCGATCTTCTTATCAACTTTGAACGGTTGACCAATATAACCTCCGTCCGAATACATGGAGAAATACGTGACCATATGATTTACTTCATAAGCGGTTTGAATCGCAACGATGAACGTGTTATTTAAACCGGGAACGTAGTTGAGCTTTCCGTAACCGTGGATGGGTACTAATTCGTCAATGCGATGCTTCACACAAAAAAAAATCAATTAAAAAAAATATATACCATAATGTAATAATAAATTTTAGGTATATTGAAATACCACGAAAACCGTGAATATATTAACAAATTACCATAAAAATGTACACTATTAAAAACCCTTTCAGAATCCTTTGTTTAGTATTAGAAAAGGATCCAGTGGGGATGGTGCCTTTGGAAAGACCTCGCATGAGATGGAAAGATTTGGTTAAGAAAGATGTGTACGCATTAAATGGAGGTTCAGACTGGAAGAAACGAGCATCTGACAGGGATGGTTAGAGGGAAGGTTGTTTGACGAGATGGTCTTAGTGGCCGTTTACCCGAAAGAAGAAGAAGAAGAAGAAGAAGACGATTAAAAACCCACCTTGGAATCCAATTCAACGGAGATGGTCTTGAATTTTTCATTGTAAACCAAGTAGCCCTTTCCGAAATCGTTGCACCACTCGTTGGATTCCATGACGAGGAAGGATAGGCTGTTCATATTGCCAATAGTTGCTATGCGATACTTGATGCTGCTGTTGCTTGGCACAAGTATTGGAACGGTCTGTATATGTGTTTGGTTGATGTCTCGCTGCAATAAAGTGCAATCAAATGTTTCTGTAACATTTGCAGCCGGAACGGGTGCACTCGGTGCACTGAATACAATGTCGCTGGTAATAGCCACCAAGATTAACCAACTGATCCACGGAAGAGACTGAAATAAAAGTATCAATGGTAAAATATAAAATACCAGCTAAATTGAAAAACGATTCTGCACAGATTGCTTGTCGAATATTCCATTAAATTCCATTATCCATTAAATTCGTTGTATTAAACATAATATATGTATGATACTATTATTATTATGAAAATTGTTAGGATTTCATGAATAAAATTGTCTACAGAAAGACAATAAAGTGCAAAGTAAACAAACAATAAACATATTCTATATCATTTTAAATCTAACTCGTCGTTTACATTGTTTTCTATTCAAAAAAATAAAATAAATCTAATGTAATCAATAATTTCAAAAATCATACCATTATTTTTTTTTTTTTTTATAGTGAATTGCTATTATAAGTTAAACGTACAAACTTAAGTAAAACTGTGAATATAACACAACGTTTTTTTTCGATAATATTCTTATGATGATAATACACAACGACAACTTGGACTGAAAAATTAGTGAAACAAAATAGCTTATATACTGTACGTGTTACACAGTAATTATTGCACAGCTAACTGATACTACAACTGAACTATATAATTATAGTTATCTGACCTGCTCGTATAATAAAATTATTCAATTTAATTTCAACTATTGACTAGTATAGTTTGTACTACGATTTACATTGTTTTAATTGATTCGTAACACATTATTATTCTTAATCAATGGGACGACAAATACCGGCGATAATTAGTATTTTTTTTTATTGTTACTTATACTGCTAATTATTATCTAATATTTAAAGATGAAATTCTTTGTATAAAATATGTATAGTATAAATTATAGTTTTATACAAATAACGGTTGGTTACTTAAAATACAACTTAATGGATTTACTGATTTTTAACATTAATGTAGGTACGTTGGATACATAAACAAATAATAATAAAAATAATAATAATAATAATAATAATAATAATAATAATAATAAAGAGCGATGATGGTATTAGGTCGGATGAAACCTCACGATAGGACAAGTTACAGGGATAGGTTATTTTGTTTTATTGGTCTTTTAAATTTGAAACTAATGTACTATAATGTACTAATATACCATTGCTTTCAAAAAAAGATTCGGAATAAAATAGTTCTGGTGGATCAGTTTATATTTATAGAAATTAATACTAATATATATATATATATATAATTAAAAAATAACATAACAGTAATTAAATAATACATTATAAATATTATATAAGTCATATAATTCATCCGAACTATATGTTAATTTTAATGAATAAACCCGAAAAAACCAATATATTTATAACTTTATAACTTTACAGAGTTATAGGTAATATAACTTAGTCCATCTATATTATTAATTCATATCTTATTCGATTTTAATACTTGATACTTTGATATTTTGATTTTACATTTAATTTAAAGTAATGAGTAAATAAATGTTTCAATGTTAGAAAAATATATAATAAAACTGTTTAATTATACTGAATAACTTACCTGACTATCAAGGTTATGTTAATATTTCAGGTCAATAAATACCTACCAGAAAATATTATCACCGTATTATAATTTAATGATATTTAATATGACTAATATGTAAATCACGTTTTTATTTGTTAATTGGTTACTGCAGTTTTGCAAGTACTGAATAATGATGAACGCTCGTTGGTGAGAAGCTTAAATAGTAAAAAAGCCGGGGTCATTCTCAAATCGGAATCGAATATACATAAGAATAATATATACTTCGTATAATATTATTATTCTCTTTAAAATTCAGATTTATATCTTAAAAAAATTGCATAGTGTTCATACATTTATAATTCATATATCATCGATAATTATAAATTTAAAAGTCATATTGATGTAATAATAGTGCTAGAGTTGAATAATAATATGGCTCTGTTGTTTATCGAAGTTGTACAATACATTATACCAGTGGTTTTCAACCCATAGGCAACGGCTCACTTGAAGAGGAGGTTGAGACTGGGCCGTAGACCAGATCATATGATATCATCATTTGTAAAGTATATAATGTTTAAAATAAAATTATTACATACTTTCATTATATTTTTATTAATTTTATACCTATAAACTTGATGGAGTTTTTGACAACCTATCTATGTGAACGAGTTTTTTCTACTTTATTTTTTTTTTAAATGTAGGAATATTAAGAATGATTTACAGCTTTAACTATATAGTTCTAACATAGGTATTGACTCTCTCGTGGGGGATAAGCAATTTGAAAAATCACAATTAAGTAATTTAAATTGTTGAATAGGTATGCCATTGACTATTAGCGAGGCTCAAAGATTTTTTTACAAAATTAGTGGTATACATAGCTAAAAAGGTTGGGAACCACTGAATTATACATTAAAGTGATTAGTAACAAAGTCAATAAATTTTTCTATCTTATGCAAGCAGCAAACCCAAAACAATCCGGTTTCGAAAATTGATCGACCACCAAGCATCCGACAGTTGTAATAATGTTGTGATGTAAAATAGTAACTAATGTACCGATGTATAGAGAAACAAAAAGGCTCCGATAATAATAAAAACTAAATTATTATTATTATAATTTTCATAGAAAGTTATAAGAATTCGTAGTTGTATTTTAGACCTTTGATAATATAGTTGATATTGTTCCTACCTTATTTTTCTTATTTTTAAACACCATTCATATCACTGTAGTTTATTCTATAATATGTTGATAAATAGTTGATTTACAGATAAATATGTTTGATTATGATTTAATAAATAAATTATCAACTTTAACCCACTTAATCATAAAATAGTTACCATGTATGAAGATATGAATCTAATCGACTGGCACAACTTACTAGTCATCATTTTGGTTAAGAACCAGTTATAGAAATACAATAGTTTTAATTACATGTTTAAATAATTGAAACGATTTGTTCACCCTAAGAATTGAGTTCACTCATTACCAATGGCTCTTGTTATCCAAAATAATCTCATATTAATTTAAACAATTTAGTGTATTATGAATTATGATCAACAGTTATTTATAAACGCACGTTATTATGATATATCTGAGAGTTTTTTGGTAGGAGTAAGGGAGATATCGATAGCACTGTATGAATAGTGCAGATGTGGGAAGGATCGGTGAGAGGTTGACGGTGGTGGTAGAAGTTCTGGAATCAACATATTTTATAGTCTATATACTATTATTAGCATACATATTTTAGTATGATATTGTTCGTTTATAAACAAACCGCCGCCAATGGGTACCTGATCGACTAAAAGAAATTCGAGCTTGTCGATGTACAAAAAGCCTTGACCCATACTAGTATAGTAGTATACCACTCTAGCGTAATGGGACAAAGTTCCGTGCCACTTATACCGTATGTGTAGGAAAATTATTTTTAGCGCAAATTCCATTATTCCTCGATGATTTTCCGGTACAGCTCCAAAGGGTACAGTTTCCGATAAAAGTTTATTTTCCATAACGACAAACAGTACGCAGCAAGGTCACAAATAAATTAACTGTGGTATTACACGGAAAGTAATATATGGTTTCTTGTATTTTTCTGCAATTATGTATATGTACCGTTTTCAAGAGTTTGAAAACTAAACATTATTTTTTCGTTTATGTTTCAGAATAAAAAAAAAAAATAAACTTATATTATGCATAGGTCGGAAAAAGTTTAATAAGTAGCTTACGTGGTAAAAGTTGTTTAAAATGATATTATAAGGCCGGTATTTTTATACATACCAAAAAATTATCTACAGTTAATATTATAAATTTTAGGAATGATATAAGATAATAATAATTATTTAAAAAACATTATTTATTGATTTCTCTTTAATATTAAACCCGGGGAAAAAATTTATTTTAAAAAATTGTACCACCTTGATTTCATACATTTTATTTATTGTTATTATATATATTTTTTTATTTAATTTATTTCTTAGTACAACTATGTTCAAATAGTTAACGATTAATGGTAACATACTAAAATTACATTTTTTCTAGCTTAATAATTATCAATTCAATTTTGATTGCCCTTATTTTTGTATTTTACATGTACGATGTATATTTAGATAAAAATTAAATAGATAGAACTCTAAAAAAAATTATCGAGAAACTCTGAAACAGATATGATTAGCAAGCAGAAAATGTAGTATTGGTCATTAGTATTTTTATTTTTCCGTATAACTATTTTAGAGTGGTAAATTTACACCAGAAGTTTCATGGGAAACATTTTTGATTATAAATTAGCCGGAAAATGTATGTTAGGCATTTAATTTTTAATATAAGTTTCAACCATTTTTTTATGCCTACTTATGGAAATAATGTGGAATTCCATTCCACAACCGTGAATCGTTTATTTTTTTCCAATATAATTAATAGTTTTTAGTTTCACTACTTGAAATTTACTAGTAAAATCGAATTTATGCTGTTTTCGTAATGAAACAAAATCAGAAAATTTGACCGATTTTAGCCGTCGTTTTTTTTTTTTTTTCAACATTTTTAAATAGTTCCGAAATACGATAAATTATCATAAATTTGGTTTTTACAATTATTAACAATAAAGATCATTCAATAGTGCTTCTTTCATAAATTCTCTAGATATTTTATATTTCTTTACCTATATTTAATTATTGACTTTGGTAAACTAGGAGGAAATAGTGATTCCCCATAATTTCCTAACCTATAAGCTTTCATGAATGATTTTCATATTTTCACTCTGACGAGAATATCAAAAACGAAACCCGAAATACATTTTCAAAAATTTAAAAACAATATTTCACAACAATAAAAATATAACTCGATCCCAACTATATTTATATAAAGTTACACTAGACGCATTACATAATATCATATTATATTGTAAAATTATACCGGTATGAAATCGGAGTAAAAATGAAATGCGCAGTTATATTTTAATGGAAAATCGTCCATAGAATACGGAATTTTATTTTACTCCCACGCACATCAGGTTTATTCGTTTACAACATAATATGCTGATTTTTAAGAGCCAAACTTTCATTCATTTTTATTTCTGAATTTGTTCATTTACATGAAAACAAAACAATTTAGTTGTAACGAAGTTGTACGGCTGTAATATCAGGTATTAGATTCCTACCCGATTGGTAACTATGGTTACCACGATTAATTATTTAGAAAACAATATTGGTATGAATACATGGCGAATAATGATTTTTTGAAACGATGAACGGATATTTCGCTATACATGTTTTATCTTGGTCACTTTGTCAAACGCAGGACAAGTACCTACGATAAAACAATAATGCCATGCATTTCGATCGGTTGGATTTGGATGTTATAATCGAAAAATTTACGAAAATAAAATTGGAGATGGGAAACAAATACACCACGTTGAAATAAAGCACGTACATTATTATAACCCTTAAATCATACAAACAACCTTCATGCGCGTAAACTAATTTTATCCGACGTGGTAACTATGCATTTTGTGAACCTCAGTTATGATTGATAAAGTTGATTCTAATAAGTAATAATATTGTTTCATTGTCGCGGTTCGGTCAATGTAAAATTTTTATGGGTGTCAATACTGAGATATAATAATCACAAACGTGCGATTGTGGAAAAAGTAAAAACGTATGTATTTCCCCGGTCATATATTACAATATTTAATAGTATTATGCTGTGAAGCGGGGATTCGTGAAGACAATAATAATTATTGTTAAAATATTGTAATTATATTTCGTGTTGAATCTGAAAGTATTCCTTAGCCATAAAATAATAATAATTGTTCTGGCCGAGTACGGTAGCGCGTATAAATTATATATTATAATATAACATCATTATACAGTGTACCACGTATATCCCAACGATTCCGTTTGTTAGGCATTGTATACAACATGATATTGCGACAAAGACTTGTAATCGTACAAATGACTAACGGTAGCGACCGCGGGCGGTACACCTCTATTATTATAATTATAATTATTAAACTAAACATATATATGTATACATTTTCTACATTGTGTATGATAAATAATACGTATGGATATATTATTATAATTTGCTATACAGTCATCGTAAATCGTGTTTCGTACCTACATTCCTTACTAGCGGACTCCTCCTAGCAAGACTTTTGCAGCGTTTTTGCACAATACAGTGAAATGATATCGTGCACTTGCAAGATCTATCATTACTAATGTGTTTCATCAGATTCTTAGTCATAACGGAATTTACTGAATCGTCATTAGCCGATAGTCATAAACGTATGGAATCAAATAGTTAATTATGATTTATAATTATTCTTTAATTTTGATAAAAAGTAACAATTTCTAATGTAGGCAGGTGGTAGTTCTAAGTCCGATTGCGCAATATTGTGATTTCTAGACAAGTCATGTATACTAGTATAATAAACGTGTAAGATGTTTATAATTAATATTAAAATTTAATTTAATTCGATATTACTATTTAATAGTAGCTTGAAATTGTTGATTTTATATATTTAAATATAAACTAATTGATAATTTTACACTACGCGAACTTAGCAAACACATATAGGTAACACTCCATATCTAAAATTGGATTGATCTAAGCCGACCGCAGAGCTGCGAGAGTCATGAGAATGTTTTGGCACAGACATATTATTATGCTTACATTATGTAATTCATAACACGCTGTTGTATATATATGGTCGTAATGTGGTATATTATTATACACACAGTTAAATTTTATCGGTATAAAACAAGATGTATAGATCAAACGTCACTGCGATATTAACTGTATAGAGTGTACGGGTTGGATCGCAGTCCGAATAACGTTAGGGTGATATATTATTGATTATTGCAAAAATTGACAACCGTTCCGGGTACCCAAATTATTGTAACCCACTCCTCTCAAACCTCTGCTGCTTCAAACGATTTCCGCACCAATATTCAATCGTTGCTCTGTACCCTCGGAGAATCTTGTATTCCGCACCACTTGGCCGGATCGCATTGGAGGATTTGCGATGTTGGTCGGTGTTCGTTTGAACTCGGGCCAGCCATGTGCATATATGTATATTATATTATATAACGACAAGCGCGTTTATACATTAAAAGGTTAAAATATTCAAAAACGGAATATTCGTCAAACCCCTGCAGGACTACTGTACCTTTGTCGGTTGGAATTTTTTCCCTTTTTAACCCCGCAATTCCAGCGGCTTTTCCAGCACTCACGTGTAATAATAATAATGATAAGGAAAAAAAAAATGAATTAAAATACTTTTTTCGTGTGCTTTATATACGAGTACGTATTGTATATATGCACATTCCAGAAGTCAGATTTTTTATTCCCCCCCCCCCCCCGATAAGAACTATTCATTTTTCTAGTTCCAGTACATATTATGATTGTTCCTGCAATTCGTATATATATATATATATATATATATATATTATATTATATTATTTGTTATTATTTGCTCCGATTGGTAATACAATACGTATTGATTGTTTCATGTGAATTCACATTAAACATGCAACATATACCACATCGGCGTCGCATCTTCCGGTGAAACAATGTGAATATATTTCTGACTACGCGCTAATTAATCCGAATAGTCTCTTGAGGTTTACGAGGCAAAAGGGACTGAAACCATTGCAGTTACCTATTCTCGTGTAGACTACGTCTGCGTTTCCAACGCGTGTTATAATGTTAGCGAGAACGTACGTGTACCAATCTTGATACTGGATTGTGTTACGATATGATTAAACTCGCGCGATGTCTTGTGAATTATTTAGTGATTTTGTTTTTAAAATAAAACCGCTTCGTGATTTATCTTATAATATAGATAGTAAAGTTGTCCTCGAGAACTTATGAAACTTAAACGTTTCATAAAACCTAAACGTTAAATGACGTATGGGTTCGATTATTATTTCGATTTAAAACTGCAATATCATGTATAATGCAATTGCTTTGCGCAGTATATACGAACGTCTATGAGAGGGGAAAAAACTCAATTTTAAAATTATTAATGCTCAATAAAAAGAACGGGGAAATCGATTTTCGAGATTAAACACCGGCAACCAAAATCGTATGACGTCTATACGCGTATGCTATCCTATGTGTCCCATGTGCGCTCATTAGTCCGATTAAATATCACGTTTCGCTGACAAGTGCAACGGGTAAATCCAACTCGTATATTATGTAAAAACTGAGGCCGTGCACGCCATAGAGACAACGTTTGCAGGTGTAAAAACTATCATTATTTTTTTTATATATATATAATAATTATTGTTGTCATCATTACTATTATTATTATTATTATTATTATTTTGTTTATTACTACTACTGTTTAACTATATCATTATTAGTTATTACTGTTTGACCTTTTCCTTCGGAGTGCAAATATCAATTAATATTCCATTACTCGTCTGTTAATTAGAGTTGTTCGTGTTAAGATACAATCTTGGAAAAACTGTCCACCACATTAATAATTTCGAGAGATTTATTAACGTTGTCACTCACATAAGTTATCACGAATAAGGTTTTATATAGGTGTAACAATGTATGCACTATATTATTCAGACCACATTGCATGTATTGTTTTACCCCAAGTGATTAATTCGAAAATACTTACATATATATGCGCCATCTAAACATTAATGTACTGAACGAATTTCAATGTTAAAACGAACAATGTACGTATTTTTATGAAATCGATTCCTAAACATCTGCCTGCAGTTAATAATAATTAAATGGCCAAAAATACAGTTCATAGATGTGGACCTGTACATATCGTGTGACCAAAAAACCGTTCAAAAGTTTCCACATGAGTGACAAAAATATCATATACATTTAATAACAAACTTAATTCTATTTTCTCAAAGGTATAATATTATAAACCTTAATTTTTTTTTAGCATAACTTTTCTTGCGGTCTATAATATAGAAGACGAGTACAAATATTTAAACAGTAATTTCTGTACAAATATGCCATTGCAAAGATAATTTCGCTGTAAGCAATGTAAACGAGTTAATATATTAAGTTGTTAATTTTTTTTTAATATATTAATTAAACTATTAGAAATACCTACTCGGCATGCTTTGATTAAAACTGTTTGGGTTTCAGATCATGGAAGAACATCGCAAATATAGTAAAAAATCGCAAAATTAAAGAGAAACTTATTTATTTCAAAAATACGGTTAATATTTTCACGGTAAACTAAATTTTAACACTAATCATAACGTCGTGGGCAGGTGTGGTATATAGAGTACAATAATGAATACTAAATGCAGAGTAGTGAAACAAGAAATTATATATTTCAATTTTACCATGATATATGTGGTTTTTTTTTACCATCGCAAACATGAGAAGTTTATGATAGGAAATGGTATATAATTTGTTCATTGAAGAGGTAATTTTTGAATTTCTCAATAGTTTTCCGAATAGTTGAGATTAATCGAGTAAAATTACAAAAAAACTATTAAATTATATCATTAGATTTCATTGAGTACCTTTAACTACTTATAATTACATTTTATAGACATTTCATAATTTTTGAAATATTTTAATGAAATTTGTACTGATTATTGACACTTGGAGTTTCCATTAATAATTAAACTCATATTATTAATCAATTTGGTACTACTGAATCAACCAAGTGTAAAAAGAGTAATCGAGAGCAATGGTTCATTTGTTTCAAGTTTAGAAAATCATTTGCCTATCCCAGAATATCATTCTACCGTTGGAGTCTCACCTGATTCAATAAAACGCACTAGCCGCGTAGGTACATGATACCTGCCAGGGCACAGAACAGTTTCAACATTGTTACATTGTTAGAAGTTATTTTAGATTTAAATTGTTTTTCACCGAACAGAGTACGAACAACTCTGATGTAACACACACAACTCGGACATACGGTCGTAAACGGCGGCGGGGTTATCGTGATAAAGATTCGCGCTGAGGCACAACAAAAAGGAAACCGTGTTCGTAGTGCGTATTGGAAATAAAACGGAATAATTTCCTCTAAAAGTTTTTATTCCTCTATTTTAATCGTGAAACGCGCTTGCAAACCACTCTCGTTCGTCACGATGAACAATCGATAACAATTATTTTACCCGTATTATGATGTGCATTCGTGTGTGTGTATGTACGCTCGCATATAGGACACTACACCAGCACTCCCCCGCAGGGTAGTAGAAAAGCGCGCGTATTGTAGTGTAGAGGTAAATCGCGAAGGCGGAAGAGACGGTCGGTGGCATTGTGCACTGATATACATGTAATATTGTAATACGGTTCGCATGTACCCATCGCGAGATTATAATATAGATGTTATAACAACATTAAAATATGCGCGACTCGGCCGGCGGCGTCTAGTCGAATTTTTTTCCTTTTTTTTTTTTCTACATATTCAACGTCACCCGTCCTCGTTTAATAATTCAAAACGCTTTTAACCCCTAGTGGACTCGTAAAAACCCAAGTCGATAAAAACCCGCGCACGCGTGTACACACACACACACACACACACACACACACACTTACGTATACACACGCACACGCTCCTATGTACAATATATTATATTCGTACACACACACACACACACACACACACACATATTATATATACACCTCCCCACGTGCACACTGTGCAGTGTCGTACGTATACATACATTATTATTATTGTTGTTGTTTCGCGAATATAGTTTTCCCCCGTCTACTATATTTTCATATTTTATTATTCGTACATACATTTATATGTATACACACTCGTCGTATGTATATTTTGTATACGGATATGTTTGCGAGACGAGCGTGCGGGACGACCGAAGCAAGGACCGTAAAAATATTATTCCTCGTCGTTTTTTCATCCACCACCGCAGCCACCGCGTGCTACCGTTTACCGTGCGCTGACTGCGGTCTGTGAATATGATGATGATTACGGAATAGGTAAAACGAAAATAAATGAAAGCGATACAGTCGGTTGGGTGAAAATAAAGAAACAAACGTACTTGGCACAAAAATCACGTGTGTGTGTGAAGAAAACGTTGTGAATTTTGTTATACAAAAGAACGGTTTATTTTTTTGTTTCCCGAGGCAGGCGTGCGTTGCCGGAGTTTTCTTTAAATTATGCGTCGAGTTGTACGACACGCGGGGTGACTGGTGATTGCCTCCCCCTCTCCCGCCCAGAGGATTGGAGAATGAATAAGACCGAGATCGTTTGCTATAGTCGTATAGGCGGTAAACAAGGAGACGAAATAAGACGGGTGCAGCCTGAGGGCAGGGGGATGCCGAAAATAAATAAATGAAAACAAAAATGAGGCAATTTACTCAGTATATGCAAAGAGTGTACACAGGCGTTTGGCCTGAACGCAAAAACTGCAGTGTTTAAAACAGAGGGAGAAAGAGAGAGAAAGAGACGAGTGTAGAGAAAGGAAAAGTAATCCTTTCAGTGACGACGTCGTGTCGTAAAATTCCAATTAATTCGGTGCTGAACAAAAAGGAAGAAAACAAAAAAACGTAGTGTTCGTAAATAGTTGAATTGTATTTGTATTTATTTGTTTTTAAAATCGACGGGTTCGCCGTATTACATAACAGCATTTGGGGAGGAGAAAAATAATGTTCGCAACTATAAAATCTGCTTCCACGACGTGAGATGCGCATTGAGCTTTAGGGAATTACTAAACACGTTTAGATGGAATCCGCGACGAACATGTCCTCGTATGGTATGGTAGACAGTGCCTGATTCGCCACTTCCAGGACTAGTTTTTCGCACAACTCTTCAATGACCGGCGTGAGGATGTTGAGCACTTCGCGCCTGTAGTCCTCGTAGAACGCGATGGCGTCGTTGGCTGCAACAACAGAAACGCAACATGAAAGTGTATAGCATATACTATATTATACTATATCATATACTATCTATGTTTCGCATTAGATAATAGTAAAAAATCATTGGCAATCTTTTTAGATATCGCTAAGGCATTTGATACGGTTGATCACGATATTTTATTAAATATATTGTCCAGATTTGGAATAACTAAATGTAGTCTAACCTGGTTCAAAAGCTATTTAACTAATAGAAAACAAACAGTTACAATTTATGCAAATATGAAATAATGGTAACATGTATGAAATTAAATATGGAGTACCTTAGGATAATGTATTGAGCCCTATCTTATTCATTTTATATATAAACGAAATTTGTGATCTAAACATTGAGGGTTCATTAACATTAACGATTCATTAACGATAATTAACATATAAACGTATACATCGAATCTTATAATGCAACAGATATCTGCTATCTGCAGCCGTATAAGCATTATTGATAATTAATTATCATTGTGCTTTGACTGTTGAGTTATAATCATAAAAAATATTATCTTATCTATGTTACATAAAATGTAAAGCTAATCATCGAGTACCTAACTGATTTAACACCTTCACACAGAGTTTTAAATTTGAATAATTCCGAAAACACTGGTCCGAAATTTGATTACGTTACACCAAGAATTCCAAAAATATTAAATGAATATTATTTCACATGGAAACTATGGGGTTCCTATTTGAAAAAAACCAAGTTTGTATCGCCACAGGGCATACCTGAAATTTTACAAAAAATAGGATAGGTCATTATTACAATGGATTTGTTAAATTTGAATGCAATGATAGATATCATTGTATACGAATAACGATTCTGAACGACGTTAATAAGTTTGTCTAAAATGTGTATATAATAATATAGTATTTTATATTTAAATTAAATTATAATACAATTTCGTAAAAAATCAAATTTAAAACAGTCATAAGATTTTTTCTTTTAAGTCTGGTAGAAATGTTTTTATATATTTTTGAAGATCAGCTTATGGACAAAATTTTGAACCTTAAGTATAAACAGAAAAAATTTTATGAATTTTTATCTACAAAATAACTTGAAAATTATAGTTATTTTGACACATTTTATACAAATTTGAGCTTTATGAGCTTATAAAAAAAATTTGAGGGAACCGATCACCGTTATTTTCTATTGAAGATAAGTTAAGCTAATTATAAACCTTGTATTAAATTTTCGAGAGTTTTTGGCCAGCCAATTAAATTTTATAGGTGTTAAAAAAAAAAAACTTACAAAAATCGAAAATTTAAATTGTCTATAAATAAGTCAAAATATGTCAAAATACTTTGAAAACTTAACCATATATATAGAAAGCCAATATAAAGATTTGGTGAAAATTTCAAGTTGTTGCGGATTTTCGTTTTTGAGTTAGAGCATTTTAAAAAAATGTATTTTATAAAAACGTGATTTTGCGTAAAATTTCCCGTTTTTTCGTAATTTTTTTATCGTTTTTTTCGATTTTTTAAAAAAGTATTGAAAAAGTTGTATTTTTGACATACCCAAGTACCATCTACATTCACTTTCCTTTCAGAAAAGTTGCTGTTTAAAAAAATCGAAGCATTTTTACTACCAAAAATCGTGTCCTCAGACACAAAAAATAAAAAACAAACATCATTGTAAAACCAATAAATTCCATCACTCCGTTCAGAATCTAAAAATAAAATATATGATTTTTATATTGTTTACCGTATTTTTGGTGTTAAATACATATTAATTACAATACACGTGCACGCTAAATCATCGAAAAAATGGCCAAAAAAAAAAATCCAGATTCCATATATTTGTTTTAATTTTTTTCCTCGTAGACACGATTATGGCGGTACTACGAGCAAACAATGATAAAATTGTATTACCTTATGTTATTATATTATGTTTCAACGAAAAGATAAGGCATAAAATATATATTTTATCAATATCGCGGAGTACTCACTTATTTTTACGTATTCCGGATTATTACTGGTATCCTCCAGGTGGCCTCTCGCATCGCCGATGAACCCTTTCAATTTCAACTGAACGATTTTCAGATAGCTGTGACCCAATTTATTTTTGGGACTCAGCTCCGCTTTACCAGTCAGGTTCACCCTCAAATCATCTGCGATGGACACATGCAATAATCAGTATATTTCTTAAACTTTATTTATTATACTCGTAGTTAAGAAATTGGCGGCCATTCTTTTTTTTACACCGCATACCGCATACGGATATTGTTTCGGACACGGATCCACAAGTGGTAGATATTGTAAGGGGGAGGGCTTAGTTTAGGCCGTTTACGGTCTCTCTCTCTATAACTCATAAAGTTGAATGTTTTTTTTTTTTTTTTTGAAAATTATATATTCATTTGTACTTTGCTTTATCTTAACCATCTCCTCGATATTACAGTATAATTATTTATTATTGATTAGATCCACATCAACCACGGTGATGCAATAGCATAATCAGTTTTTTTTACCGTCCGCATACTATCAAAGTAGAATATCAAAATAGAACACGGTAAATTCACAATTGGTCGGCGGAACGAGACGAAACAAATACAATCGTTAATACTTAATACGTACTTAGCGTCCCGTTAAATCGTCCTTGCCCTATCATGGGTACCATGTTCATGAACATTGCGTCTATAACATATAATGTGGTCACGTGCAAATCGGGAAACTCCAGGCTCATGGATCCCACCAAATCCGTTGGGTCCACACTGAAATACGAATTTAGACATTTCGACGGTTAGTTAGCTACAGGTTATTTATATTTTCCAATTGGAAAGTATACGGTTTTTGAAAAATTGTTATCCGAGAACCATGTATAAGCATTTGTGATTTGTTTATCTATTTATTTTTTTGTATCAATGAATAATATAAATACGTATTCAAACAAGTTTTTGTACGGCAAAAATGGATTATCAACAGAACATGGGCAATGATATTATATTATGTTATCCATCAAGAAAACTTATAGTTACCTATAAATTATACGATCGTAAACGAATAAGCCACATTAAAAGTTGTGCAAAATGAGCACATCAGTATGAAGCGTCAGATTATACTATGTCATTTAGTACTCAAAAGAATTTGAATTCAAAACTTATTATTATAAATATGAAAAGTCATGCCACAGTCATTTGAGGTAAGTAATTCGATATTTTTCACCATTTACTAAATTATTTCACGATATTTTAAAATTAAATTGCTTTTCGCGTACAAATATCGATGACTAAAGTAATAAACTTTTAGAAAAAGAAAAATTAAATTTTATCAATTGAATAATTAAAATAATGTTTGAACGAATACAAATTAGATGCGTCGAGATTAAAACAAAAGACTCTAAATATACGAGTATGATGAAATAATATAATATATTATGTAAAAATGTAAAATGTCTCTTATTAGATTCTGAGTGAAATAATGGAATTACCTACTGTTACATTAGATTGCGATATTGACTAATTATTTGTTATTTTATCATTGATTTGGTTGTCATAGTGAAACATTTACTGGGTACTTATATTAGCATTTTATAGACATTTTATAATTTCAAAAATATTTTTGTGACATTTTTGCTGTTTATGGGCACTTGCAAATTCGATTTAAAGTATACTCTACCGCATTCAGAAATTTACTTTTTCTACTATAACTATATCATTCATAAATATAAATTGATCCGCCCTACTTAAGACTTCTTTTACTCAGAACGGATATTTCGCGAATAATGAGAATCGGTAAGTACATTGGTTTCAAGCTTAAAATAGCAATACAAATATCATATACACCTACCCCTAAATCTAACCCTAGTACCCAACTGGAATTTCGCTCTTTTTTCATAAATTGGATTTATAACTATAAGCGAACACACAAATATTGTGCATCTTTGCCGACGGTGGCGTTAATCTCATTATAATAGTCAACGATATGGGTGACATAGGGCGACTTGTTTCGATTATATGACGTGCATATCATCATATTCGACTTACTTTAATTTGGAAACTTTTACATTGGTCGTACCCGAAATTACCAACTGTGTCATGGTAGCTTGAAGGTTCAGAGTTTCCGCCGTTTTGCTTACAGCAATTTTCGGCACCAAGAAGGGCTCCAAAGGAGGTATTTTAAGTTCCGGAATTCCTGAGGAAAAAAAAAAAAAAAAACGATAAAATCATATTTCGAGATCATGAAATATTGACGCAATTTTTATTTGTACTTTAAAGAATTCGTTCGTTTTTTTTTTTTTATTTAACGAACCCTATTCGGTCGCATCGGTTTACGGGAACGAGCGCCGAGTCCTAAATAATTTCATACGACTTCCATCATAATATTTTACATGTATGCATATAGAGTAGGAGTGTGCAGATGATACGTGCACACATATAAAATCCATGAAATAAAACACACACGAAGAAAAAAAAAACCAATAACAACGGTCGTATGAAAATATTATGTTATATGCGCATTAAGTGTATACGCCCTCGGTATAATATTATACGAGTATTCGTTTTTAAATATATGCGCGCGGGCGTCACCGCATTAGTACGAAGAACAACGTGATATCTTACCTTTGCCCATTTTGGGCCTGAAGTTTTCCAGTGCGTTCGCAATGCATTGGTTTAAGTCTGTTGAATCTTTTTTACAAGACGTTACATGATTAGCTGCGGAAAAAAATAAAAATTTAAATTCAAATCCTTAGTATAATAATATTATAATACGTCGGTTTTTGTGTATATAGTTTACAGCGCGACAAACATATTGTTACATTAAAATAACCAAATACAGTGTGCCTTATATAAACGTCCAAATCCGAGTATAAGGATCGAAAACAAATATAAATATTTCAAATTTAAAAGGTCTGGGATTAGAAAAACTAGTTGTAAAAACAAACGTACGTTATGAAAAATGTTTGGAAATCGATAAGCCATCGTACGTTTGGTTTGAAAATAAGCGTTGCATTAAATAATTGAATTAAACAATTAAAGAAAATAGTTTGTTCCGATGGTTATGATGGACATTACTAACTTACTGTAAATCAAATGTATTATATATTATTATGTGTATCTCACAAAAATCACCCCTCTTATAGTAACGAGTAACGACCAATGAAGTGAAAGGGAGTTCTATCGCATAGGTTCTGTATATCAGTGATTTTAAAATTGTTATGACCTCATCCAGTTTAAGGTTCAAAAATATTTTACCATAATATATTCGTTAAGACAATAAGGAATGTTTTTTCTAGAATACATACTAACGTTAAAATGTTGTACCCAAATATTTCATGACTCTCCCCTTAGTATATAAGTATAAACAGCTTAGGGAACACAACTGATATTGTTTACCACCCAACCGAAAATTTGATAGAAAACAAAATAAAAACATCTTCTAGAACAGAAGCATCCGAGTGGTTCATTAAAATTCCCGATTGTGGTCGTCGGCCATATTATACCGTGTTTGAATGGAGTTGATATACGTATAAAGTAAATACGGCACGTTTAACGAAACCACTAGAAAACCGTTCCCCCGGTCCATATTCGAATCGTACAAGTGTTCCGCGTCAAAGACAAGGACAGTTGCAATTGATTCAGTCGGTATTACAATATACTTACTGCGGGATTTCTTCGGAGACACCGTGGCGGACGACACAAGCAAAAATGTTAGCGGCAAAATCGCAAAACTTATCATCTTCCACGCAGTCGGTGAACGCGCAACGTATAGTCGAAAAGGTTGGTGTCGTAGAACTTTAAACAATATAATAATTATTAATCCCCAATTACATAAACTCCACTCCGGACGAGAGCGGACCTGTATATGTCTTCACACGTCTTGCCAACTTCTATATATACGGGTTTCCACCGCCGGTGCGTTATACCTACTGGTAATAATATATACGCTTTTACCGCTTAAAAACCGGCCATCGTTGGCCGATAATTATTATTATCAGACTGCAGTGTCCATAACTATATAGATATACGGTGTAATAATCTATATGCGACTACATAATAGTAAAATAATATATTAATCGCCCTCACGTGTCACGATGACGATGGCTTGATGGGTTCATTGGCATTGTCAACGTATTTTTTTTTTGTTTATTTTATTTTTTTCACCCCTCGCTGGACAACACCGCTTACAATGTACACGTGGAATTTAATGTCGTTCGTATTCCATTATCATTATGTATCGGCAGATTCCACGTAAAACGGTATGAACACAACAGAAAAATTATTATGATTTGATTAAAGCTGAATAGGTAGTGTATGCCCAATAAATCTGTAAGGATTTCCTCAAAAAATGTTTTAAATCCCTTGGAATTCAAAAATGTTCTCTAAAAGGTTTTTATTTATAATGATTTTGCTTTAAACGATATTTTAAAAAATTAACTATCTACGAATACAGTTTGCTTATGTTTTATTATTGCTATTGTCCAATACTATTGTACTAGTATCATTGTTCAATAATACTAGTACTTACACGTCTTAATAGCTTGATCGTTTAAAAAGATGAATTTTGGATCAAAAAACACCAAAAATCTTATAAAAACAACCTAAATTGTTTCAAAAAATGAAGGGAATTACCTTCAATTCATTTCGATTCAAATAATCAAAAACTTCTCAGAATAGAGGCGGTTCCGAGGAGAGGCTAGGGGCCGTGACCCTCAAGCTCGTTTTTTTCTAAGAAAATTATTTATTGTTAAAACAAAATAAAATTATACCTGGTTTCACACAAGAATATCGGAAGAATATCCCTAATAAATATTTATAATGGAATAGGTCTTTTTAATCAAACAGATTATACAATTGAAGTGTTTACCAAAACTAAAAATATACGGCTTGAACTTGTATTGTAAAAAATTGTTGATTTTTTTTTTTTATATATAAAGTGTTCTGAAAATTATGACTTAGTCCTCTTCCAACCAAATTTCAGGAGCCGTCCTTGTCTCAGAAATTGCAAAACAAATGAAATGAATTTGTGACAACAGGTGAAAAATCTTTAGAAAACAATTCAAAGTTCACCTAAATTCCAGCTCTAATATTATATCGTTTATACATTAATCAAACACAGCAACATCTCCGTGTTATAACACCGAGAAATCAGTCGCGGTCATCTGCATAATAATCATATCATGTAAATGCCAAGCATGGCGTTTTATTCGGAACGTTGTTATGTTATGCGAGTAGTCCACACGATAGGGACGCGATGTCGCGATGCTGAACATATTCATTTATTTTTTTTCAAAACATTGTTTGCACCTTACAGCGCTCGGAAATCGATGAGTAGTAAATTGACATATTATATTTTATTATTATTATCATCATCATCATTACAATTACTATTATTATTATTATTATTATTATTATTATTATTATTATATGACGGGGCTGTGTGTTTTATCACGGTGATTGCACAAAACGCGATTAGCTGAGCTCGTAGCGGTGAGATTAAAGGGAATTCGATATTATAATATTCCGCTACTGAATTAAGGATGCGCCGACTGTGTACGCGTGTGTTTGTTTACACGGACGTATGGGTATAATGCCATTAAAAAACCATACGGCGTAAACGTTACTGCAAGATTGTTATTCGTATAGTATATATATATATATATATTTATTATGCATCTAATATTATATTATGCGTTTTCTCCTTTGGAGATACTCGAAAGCATATGCATATATATTATATCCACTGCAATATGATATATTACACTCGTACGATGTGTTATTATTTTAACGGTTCATGAACTTTCTCCGTTTCCCCCTTCGTCTTCTCCAATTAAATGTTAACTCTTTTCGCGAAAAGAAGTCGTAGGTACACCGAACAATCTATAATAATACATAATATTTGCTTATTCCGGAATCCGTCACTTTAAATAATGTTTTTTCAATGCGTTACTATTGCTACTGTCTTGGACTCTCAGCAGTTCATGCGTTCTACCGTCAGTACATGACTTCATGTTTCATCGCAATTTACCCACTAAAATCCACTACCTATAATTGATTTTAAGATATAATTTTGAAAACTTAATTCCGCTCGTTTATAAAATAAACATTTGTTCAATAAATCGTGCAGCATATTATATAGTGTATACTATTTATAGTATTAAATCCTCTGATAAAATAAAACGCCTCTTTAAAAGTGCCAGTCAAATTTTTAAATAATACAAAGTTTATTAAACATAGACGTGATATAGTATTCCCCAATTATTGGCACGTGCCTATGTGCTATGTAGGGAACATTATTTCATAACATAACTCACTGTAGCCTATTAATAGGTTCATTATGACGTGTATTAACATAACATAGTACAGAGATATCTCCGTGGCAACCATTTATTTTATGACATTATCAATCGAGCAATTTTAAATTACTTTTGTTGTCATGCTTCAAGGATTTAGTTTCCAAGAAAATACGGCAAGAACATACACGTCGATTGGGAATCGCGGTCACTCTGTATTTGCTTAGCTCACACGCTCACACATTCACACACGACGCCTAACGTTCATGACTCATGAGTGATGACTATACAACGATCAACGGTTGGCCTACACTTTTGATGTGCTTTCTTGTTCAATGATATTTGGGCATTGATTATTGATATCCCTAGTTCTAATTATTTACGTTCCTGACTATGTAATTATTCTTGTTCTGTAGGCCTACTCGATTATCAGTTTTGGCCGCCACATAGTCAGAGGCTGAATTACTCTATTATTACGATTTATCATATTAATATGCATCATACGTACTTATGGCGTAAAAATAATATTTGTACATATTTTTATTGAATTACAAAGTAATAATAATAATAATTATATGATGATTTAATTTCACAACATGAACTTAAAATAAAACTGTATCATTCGAGTAAAAGTTGCAAACCAAGAGCGTAAAAATGTTTAGCAGTCTACAAATGCGAAAATCATAGTTGTTTATTCCCTTTTTTCGATTTTTTTATTTAATTTTAATTTTTAATTATCTATTCATTATATTGCGCCTATGATTCTCAGTTCAGTCCTGTTAATTACCAATCATGAACATTAGTGAATATTGTACAATACACAATTATATATTATATATTTATATTATATTACAATATATTATAGCTATAAAGTATTTATAATAAAATATTTACAATATAAGGTCAAAGCAATATATATATATAGTACTCGCATTCATCGTTCTGTTCAAATTCTGAATTACTAAAATAAAAAAATATATATATTATTTCATTTCTAAGAAGTTTTGTTTTGACAACATAATAGAGTTCTTACAGTAAATCCATTAAATGGATTTTTGCTATATATTATATAATATATATATATATATATATATTTTTTTTTTTTACCTTTTTTTCCGTTTGTTTTTAAGAGAAGTCTTACGAAATTAAATTATTGTGGATCCCCATTTATACTATTCAGTTTTTCGAGCACTTATACTTTTGGACTATTTGATTACTATGGCTTACAGAGGCTATAATGTACTTTAAAAAAGCTCTTTTCGCATTATATACCTATAGTTTCTTTTGTGACTAATTCTCTTATAAACACCATTATCTAAGAAAATATTATTTTCCGAGAACAGATATGAAAAATAAATCACTGAACTCGATAATGACTATCGTTACGTTTTATAAATGGTTTTAAACAATAATATGAATTGTTTCATGAAAACACAATTGGTTTACACAATTTAATACGCGTACATTATACATTGATACAAAAATAGTGTTTTAACTTACTATATACTGCAATCGAAGGACTATTACCTACATTGTAATAATCAAGCTCATTATATTATTGTTTTAGTGTATATTGAAATTATAAAGTTACAAGAGTTTTACTGATACCTCTTAACTAAAAATATAAAAAAATCCTACTACACCTACTCATTGCATAGTAAATATACAAAATTGAATTGATATCGAATAATGTATAATATACTAAGACGTGTTGCATCAGATATTATTAATTTTTTTTTTCACGTTTTTCAAGTTTTTATTGTTCAGTTAATATAATAATTAATATTATTACCGATATTGTCATTTAAGACTTATTGAACTCATCGACTACCACGTTAACTGTCAACCGAATTCACCCGAAATACCATTATCGGAATGCTCACTCATCACAGGACAACATTAAATTTGCTGTTGGATGTCACCGTACAATTACTATCTACAACACTAATGCAGTGTTATATCAAGTCTATATTCAATTCATGAAAATATATCCATCCAACCCACAGAGCGAACGGATAATATACGTATATATATATATATGATTATATATTATATCATTCAAAAGTAGTAGCCGTGTAGTGAGTGTCCAAAGCGCTTTCTACTGTTTGCGATGTTCAAGTACCTCGATTCGAGGGTCATTATTATTTTTTTTTTTCCGATACTTGGTCGAGTCCAACTATAATCCGTCATCACGATTATTATCCATAACTATGCATGTGATAATATCGACAACCGTATTGATTGGATACACATTGCACATGCACCGCCACTGTCACGGAGTTGTCTGCAAGACATCGACGCGAAATACTATATCTACAAATAAGGTCATAATTATAATATGAATTTCCTACTTATAGCTCCGTATTATATAATTATATAATGAAAATAATAATAATAATAATATCGTAACATCGCGCGTTTACCGACTACGATGAGACATGAACAAAGTAAAAATGCACCTCCACTCGGAATTATTTTGGTTAAAAGAAATATTTTCGATAGTCGCGCACACCCCCTTTGTCGTCTTTGCCGAATAGGAATTCCTCGCAACAGAGGTATAAGCGTTTCGTTGGTAAAAGCATGAGGGAGAGGTATCACAGCGGGAAAGATGGTTGCGCTCTGTATACGGTATGATATTTTCACAAAGATATCACGGTGAAACGAATTTTCGGGCTGGGATAATAATAATAATAATATCACATAACCGTCACAAGTATTTATATATTATTACTTTCTCGTTTGACGTTGTCTTGTGCAGCCTTGAAACTTTTTTCGATGGACCATGTTACGTTAATGAGAAAAAAAAATAAACTCCCAAAAAATCTCTATCTCAGTGTACTTACACAAAAATAAAAAAAAATACTGAAATTGAACTTAGTTTATGTTGGAATCCAATTCACATTTCGGTAATTGAAACTATCCAAAAGAGTACAATACAATATAATGCTCCACACCGTGTATACATTTCACTTCCTTTTAAAATATTTAAGGATATGGTTTTTATGAAACATTGACGCATAGGTAGACAATATTTAAATGAACAAAATCGACTTTAAAATATTATTATTCTCAGTACTTTATCCTGGAAGGATTCGAATAAGAGAAAATTATTTTTTAAATACTAAGTTCACCGTGACATTTTTACAGTAAAATTATTACGTTTATTATATATTATAATATTTTAATATATTTTATTTTATTGGCGAACATTTTGCAAAGTATTCTCACGCGTGAGCTTATGTAGTATAATAATACATTATGTGACTGGAATATTTTCTAATTAGATCATTATAATATTAAGCCTTCAGAAAGTTTTCTTTTGTAATTGCTTTTAAAATTGAAAAAACTATTTTTTTTAATACTTGTTCTGGTAAAAAAAGTAAAGATATGCAAGTAATAACGTTTAAGATATTTTTGAATGGTCAATATAAAATTTATATTATAAATCATGATTCAAAATATCAAAAACTATCTTCGATATGGTAATATGATTATTCTTGATGGTGAAATTCATAAGTAGAGATTCAAATATTTCACTATACCAACACATATTTTAATCAACCCCTTTTTTTCCTTAGAGTGTAATCTTTAATCTGCTACGTGAAACGTGTCCCAATAATTTTATGTCAAATAATCTTAAGAAATTTATCGCGATATTATAACTAATTTTAATGGCAAAAACATTTTTATCAAGTATAATATGATATTTGGTTGCATTCTAGTTTTTAAAATATTATTACACAAGGACTTATTTTCTATCTAAATAAGTCTGATACGGGTTATAAAAAAATCATTATAACCAATAATGGATCGTGAGTAGAGAACGATTGAAGACAACTGGTGTGCACACAGTGAAGTAATTTTCGGCATTTCAATATTCTTACAAACTATTATGACGAATTAAATCGTTGTAATAAACCCATGACATATGCATTTCTCGACATGAATAATATTATTGTTATTTGGTAAAGGAGAATAAATAAAATTAAATATAAATAATAGCTTATTCGGTTGTAAAAATACGTTCACTTTAAAGTAAAGACGAATTTAACAAATAGTCCATTGTAAAACGATACGAAGGATATCAACTAAATGAAAATATACGACATGCCTAATTAAAAAGCAATTAAATATTTACTGAAGTCGAGTTAAGAAAATGATGTGTTTCTCGTATATTATTATTACTTAAACGTTCTTGTATATAATTATTAGTAATAGCTGTTTCCACATTCAAATGTATATACTTAAAATAAATATTTTAATTACTGGAAAACGTTCGAAATAAAATTGGGGAATCAACATTAATTATTTACAGCTGACGAATGGCAATAATAGCATGAAGCGACAGTGGTAAATTTGAATAATATATTTAAATATATAGCTTATTAAAATAAAGTAAATTTCGTTGAAATACTCAAAAGGAAGAATAACAACACACACACATACATAACAAATATATATAGCTATTCAATTATTTTTGTTCCCATGTTCTTCACCTAAAATTATGCATTAATTTCTTATCAAAACAAGTATAATGTCGATGAATATATTCATTAAATCAATAAAAATAATAATTTTGCATTAATAGTGTGACGAGTTTTAAGAAAACACCGTATAATAACGTTCCTAATAGAATTAAAAATTATAACTAAATGTATTTAAGTCAACATTAAACCTTTATATTATGATTTTTTTTTTTGTAAAATGTGGTCAAACAAAAAATTTACACTAGTATAGTATAGCAGTACCTATAATCAGACTTGGGTAGTATTCTGAATACTTTTTAAGTATTCCAAATAATTTTTAAATACTTTTTTTTTAAATATTTATTACAGTATTTTGAATATTTATTACAAGTATTCTAAATACAGTATTCCGAATATCTAAATTTTTTACGTTCAATCACTGAATTATCTCATTATTTTTGGATTTATGTATTAAACATAAATAAATAAATACTCAATATTTATATATTTTACTTTTTTTCATAATATTAAATGGTAATATAATATTTTATTTTATTTTCTACTATTTTTATACACTATACGGTCTATACGGTGAGACAATAATGTTATTTCCAATTTTTAGCAACAAGCCATCGATAAAATAAGATAATAATATAAGATATTTGGCAACTGGTATAATATTGTGATATACGACATACGTATAGTTGTAATCACGCCTGTAGATAGATTTTTAAATATTATTACATTTTAAATATACATAAACTTACTGACTAGGATAATTCTAACAATATTAAATTTCTAGTGTACATCCTGTTGGACGATAGTTCCCACGACCTAACTATAATTTGTTCATCGCTATTTTAGCGCTGATTTGTTAAAATTGCCTAATACTACACTATATATACCATCTACAGTCGTGGTTATAATATACCAATAATTATAAGAACAAAATGTATTCAGCGGCTATACTTGCCTATAATTTAGGTACATTGGAAATAACTCGATAACAATATTTATAATGATATTTTATACGTAATACGTTGTCTAAATCAAGTTATATAACCTTTGTTGTGAAAAAAACTCCGTCAACCCAACATATTCCGAGAAATTAAATGAGAATAGTTCACAAAATTAATGTAATCCATCTATAATTAACAGCCAATAAGTGCTACGAATTTTTTTACCCATGACGCTTCACGTGAAGCAAACAATTTTTATTTAAATAATCGTTACAATATTTTCTATCGATTGTTTATTTATTTTTATATGAAAACGAAGTTAAGAGTATGTGATTGATTTTATATCGATATTTAAAATTCGATAGTAGTCAGTAGGCATCAAAGTATCATACGCAAAACGAGTAACGTAATTTTCCGTCAAATATAATTTGTAGATTGAGTCGATTGAGATATGAGACATACATCGCCCGTATCGAATGTTACACTGTTTAACTGTTACCTAATATTCCATACAACATGGACGAAATTGATCAATCTGCTGATCAATTAAAAAAAAAAAATAAAAATATTCCAAAAGTATTTGGAATACTTTTTGTAAAGTATTCCAAATACTTTGGGAATACTTTTTGTAAAGTATTCCAAATACTTTGGGAATACTATCATCATAAAGTATTCGAATATGTATTTTGAATACTTTTTTCTTAAGTATTCGGAATATGCATTCGAAATACTTTTTAAAAGTATTTTACCCAAGTCTGCCTATAATATACTATATTCAATAGTAAAATCCAAAATGATAGGTAATATTTTACAAAACGGAAAAATCCTTTACAAAAAAATGTGAAAATAATCTCCGTTAAATTATGTAATAGGAGACCAAAAGAAAAAATTCAAACAAGTTTCATTTAATTTTTTTTTATTTTATGTACAATAAATTATTACAAGACTGTCGGTGTGTAATATCACCCCACACGAGCGTTATCTACAGCAAGAGTTGACGTTTTGGACACGGACCAAAACATAGGTACGTGGAAACATTTTGTGTTTTAACTATTTTTTTTTTTCGTCTCAAAAATAACAACTAAAGTTAAATTTTGCGTAAAATGTGTTGTGGTAATACTATATAATTGCGTGAGCACCCCGGTGTAATAATATTAACATCACAGAGTCTGGAAGCTGCGGCGGTGACGACGTGTTGCTCAGCGGCTCTACATAACTTGATAATATGACTGATATGACAATAGTTATTATCATTATCCGAATTCCAAATCCCGTTCCGATCGCGGTGGTTGTTTTATTGCGCGCGAAAAGCTATTGTAGATTTGCTTACAGCAATTGGACCGATTAAGCCGTGTGTTTGTGTTGATCCGCATTGATATTACTAGACAAGATTATATGGTACTGTTTATGAAACTAAAATGAAATCGCATGCGGTTCAGCGCGAACAACATCAAATAATAATGTAAAGTGTATTATAATAAATGTTATTGCACGCGTCCACCTATAATAATTAATGAGATGCGTTTCGGGTTCCGCTTATAGTATTAAAATTTATCAGTTTATCACCATCGACTTTGCACAGAACGATTTAAGAATTATCACGACCACACGCGTTTTGGCAACGTGGTGAGTCCAGTGCATTGTTCAAGCAAGTAAATCACAAAAGACAACTGGTCGGAGAGAGTACAGTTTTTTTTACACGATAAATCTAGGAATATATTAGAGAATGTACACTTTTAAAACCCGACAATAATAATAAAATAATATATGTCATAAACGTTTTAGAAAATTATCGTCAAGTACATGGTTTTTCGGGTAATGTTTCATATTATTATCTTTGATCATATTAATACTGTGCACATCTGTGGAAACTTCCAGTCTTATTTCGGCAAAAAGTCTACGATATAAGTCTTTGCATAAGCATCGCGCAATGAATTTGCACGGTTGTAGATGTGAACAAGGAGAAAAAAGTATCTGCAGAATAGGTGGCCGATACCAATTATGTGAAAACTGTCATATTTTAAAAGAAGCAACGAACACGATAGAATAGTGTTGTATTAATATCTTACGTAGAAAGGTCGCTGACCCGTCGAATTAAGCTTCCCTCTCAAGAGATTTACAATTTCACTCGAAAAGAAGCGAATTTAGTTTTAATTATAAATTATTTATTTTAATTATTTTATTATCTATATTATAATATATAAAACAAAGTCAACATTTATATTTCAAGAACAGCTGGACCGATTTTGATGATCTCTGATTTGTTGGCTTCGTCTTCATCTTGAATAACAGAATAACCAAAAAAAAAAAAAATATTGATCTAGAAAGATATTATACAGACATTACAGTATTACGGTCATGTGGCCATGTGGGTTACAATATATAATATATTATCACCATGACGATAAATAAATCCTAACAACAATAATATAATAATATATTTTTGACTATTATTATTAAAAATTCCATGACCCAGAAGACCTAATATTTTCCAACAGAGCCGTAATGCAAAAATGAAATAAATGGAAACGTGACATTGCAAACCGTTCAGAACAATGGCAAGACTGTCCCGTGCGAAGCTGAGGAACTCAACAATAGTTATTTATAAATTCTTGTAAAAATTTATCACCATTTCCTATTTTCTTTTGCAAAAAACATTGTATGTTCTGTACTCAAGTAATGATGGCTGCAGAGGACTTGATATTTGTAGAAGACAATGTTTTTAAAAAGCTGTTTTTCAATTTTTTTATTTGTAATAAACTATTGCAGTTTACATTTTGTTGATAACATAAAATTGTGGCGCACGTGCCGTTTGTAGGAATAGGATAATATCGATAAACTATTAATATTATAATAATTATGTTGACGACAACGTCCGCACATTAGTGACACATAAAAGGTTCAACTATAATATATAATAATAAGTATATTTTGTATGTATAATGTATTTATTATATAATAATAGCTCATGAGGACCGTCCGTCGTTATTATCCATCATGAAATATCATAATTACCATATTATACCGTATACAAGCGCGCATTATTGTTAATGTGTAATCGGTAAAAGTTAAACGTGAGAAAATAAAGAAAAAAAATTATTCCCAAAACAAAAATCTCGCCCGGTCCGGCTACTTCTTGGTACACCTACCAGGCTACCTGGGTATATTATTATATTATTATTATATTTGCTGGTGAGAAGAAATTATAGTACGCTTTTTGGTGAAATCGGACAACATTTACTTCGTGGGTTAAAGCTTTTACCTACTTTACAGAATGTAATACAAAAGATCTCGAAAACTTTAAAAAGTATTCAACGGCAGTTGTTAGCGCAACCAACAACGGGTTCCCACTGTATGTAGAATGTAAGAAGGGATTCGTGGCATCTAAACAAAAAAAAAGTTTTTATTTTTGCTACCACATTTTTTCCAAGCTTTGAGTAATAAAAAATATTGCCAAGAAAGCTGTTTCTTTTTATTTCTAGAAACCAAAGATGTAAAAAGAATTAAAGAAAAAAAATGTATATATAAGCGTATAAATGTTATTAACGTGTCGCGAAAAAAGTGTTAAGCGTATTTTTATTTCGTATTATTGTTATTATTATTAATTTAATTCTTGTTTTTCATAGCGTGGATGAGCGTCGTGCAAATGTTTTTAAACCGTCGTATTTTTCTGTAATTCCCAAAAAAATATGTTTTTGACTTTCAAAAAGGCAATTAAAGACCCGAATATCCGTCAGAACATTTTCCTCTGGTAATTTAAATCACTTACAGCTGTGGATTTACTTGTACTTCCGATAATAGCGTATTTGATGAAGGAGGGATTTGACGATTGGGGGTAAAAACTTCCCCCCTCCTAAACTACGATATATTTTCAAATTATTTGAAAATTATTTTTATTATGTTGAATTTATAAGCGCTTATACATGTAATCAATAAATATTTTTGTTCATCATAAGACGTTTTTAATATTTCTCATCTTTGTCATTACGATGTGGATGTAGAGAACATAATATTATTCCAATAGTATTACAGACAAAATATGATAGCTGCATAGCACAGATCGTTTGTGTAGTATCCTTTTTTAATTTTTATACGCTCCTTTAACCTTAATACGTTGTGCGATATACCCACACTCGTCTCGTGAGTGCTATAATTTATACACACACCATCGGGCCATTTTTTTATTAATTCAAATATGCTTTTTTCATCACATGCTCTCCTCACAATTTTTTTTTTTTTTTGGGGGGGAGGTAAGGACGAGGTTGAAATTCCTTACATTGCGTACCCCCTTAAAGTGAAGTCCCACTGATTTTTTATGAATCATTACGATGTTGTTGATGAAACGTGAATGAATTACGTGATGAAACATTACACCGCGGTGGTATGATATCATTGAAATCGATAGTTTGCGAGTGATTTAATATTATACTAACTAAACTTAGTTTAATAATTTAATCCGAACATGTTTCATTTTTGACAAATTTCACATAATAACAATGCCTATATTAACACGATGTTATATTACATTTATGTAAATATAAAATAATAACCTATTGGCTACTAGTATTGTAATACTTGGGTAATACGTAAGTACGTCACTATTTACATAAGTATATCGTAATAAACACAACTATAGTAATTATATAAATATAAAATATCGAGATTAAATACTTTTATCCACCTAGTACCACCTATCCATCCACTACAAATTTAAGGAGGTGCAAATGCACTTTATTCGGTGCCATTAAATTTCAATAGGTAATTAATATATTTTTTTTTTTTTTTGTTTCCCATCAATCATCATTTTTATTGTAAGTGTACCATTCTTGATTAAATCGTGTAAAAATGAAAAAAAAATCACGATGCACCTTATAAGTGGTAATAATATGGCAACAAGCCACTAATGCTAATAATTGTATTGCACACCGCTCATAACCGCCCGATAAGGACCAGGCGCCCACCTAGTGTGTACTGTGTAGATAACCGTAATACAGTCATTTTGTTCACTCGCATCACATGGGCATGACAGTTTGACTCCATACACTCATAAGCTCATTAACTCATATACACATACACCGAAGATGCGTAAGCAGTTAAGCATAGGTATTAAAACACCAAGATATTTTACCATTGCGATCAAAAATAATATTAATAATAAATAATAAAATATAACCTAATAATGTTTATTAAAATAATAATAATATAAAATGTAAAAATAAAAAAAAAATAAATAGTAAAAAATGATATTATTAATATAATAGTAGTCGTAGACATTTGTCTTGATATCCATCATGTCAGTTAACGGTATACATTACAATAAGATTATATTATTATTTACATTTTGGAAGATTTATAATCATCGTAAATCTTAATTGATCGTGGTTGCGTAATGCGTTCTGCGTTCTACCTCGTGCATTGTCATCTGCTTTACCTAATTACAAGAAATTGTATTTATCTTTACTTATATTAAGTTATTTTATCTTTAATCAACAGAAATCAACAAGACGGGCGACGACAGCACTGCGATGCATTTGAATAATATTCGTACCTGCGTAAAATATGAATACATACACCGATAACGCATAATATTATGTAATATATATGCTGTTGCCATTAACCGTATACTATCGTTAAGTTAAGTTAAGTTAAGTTAAGTTATCGATATGATTTTCAATAAAAACACTATAATATAGTATATTATATAACTTCCTTCCATATATTGTTGTGAAATAAATTAATAATATTAACTTATAACGTGTTGTTTTTAATTTTATATTATAACATAATTAGCCGTACTAACCGTAACTATCCCATAAAGCTTAATTATATTAATTAATATATGGTCGTCTTCATTAACCGAAAAAATAATATTAGGTATATAATACGCGTTTCTCTGCAATCGCGAATATACAGATAACGTAAATTCGATATGCGCGTTCGTATTGATATTGCTATTTTTGTGTTACGGCATTCCGAAATCATTTTGATCAGAGGCTAACCCGGTGATGCGCAAGGAGAGTCAACCCTAATTAGGCAAACCTATAAGGGGGTCACTTGCGTTATTCAATACCAAATGGAATGGTTTGGTACTGTACATCCTGTTACATTACTTATTTACTTATATACATGGAGTCGCCTAGTAAAAATAAACAAACTCGAGGTTCGCGGACACAAAAAAAGGTTTTGCGCACCACCGGATATAAACCTACCCACTTGTTGTTGTTTTATACACGTGCCGAATAGACGTAGTCACCTCCGAGCTTGCAGAACTTTAGCGGGACAACTGTCTCGTGCTGACTAAATGAAAATCGTCGGACATAAAACGTATGCATAGCGTTGCTGGAAGCCGACAGTTTGACATAAATCCGCACGCGCGACACGGTCCGAGTAGTGGGTGAAATAATTTGCATTTCCACCGGTCTCGTCCGGTGACGTGTTACGGTGACGGGCCGTCACGTGAAACGCGCGCGTCGACGTGTGCAGGTATGTGCAAACTGTCCCCGGAACTAAATAATATTGTAATATTATATACGTGTTGTATAGTATAAACTAACACGCGACACTGCGGAACCGTATAAATAGTGACGGACGGACGTGTGTTTCGCAAATGCCAGAGGCGGGCGAATACGAGAGACTTGTTCGGTGAGTATTATACATATAATAATATTATGCTATCGTATGCTCGGGGACAACCGGAAGTCCGCGGGCTCGGCTGGAAATCAAAAGTTTCGAATCTTCCGCACAGCAGAACCTGCGGACGGTACGATGCGGTGTGCCGGCACCGCTAGCTGACAGGTCGTCTGGGGACACACGGAACTGCGGCGCGGCTGTTGATTTTATCTATCGCTCACGCAAAAGTTTGACACCGCCCGCGTAAAGATGGATCACAAGTTTGCGATCGAATAATATTATGCATCGCGTGCGACGGGGAGATGCGTGTCGACAGGCACCGAAACAATAAACTCTCGCGGATAGCAGTGACCCGAATTCGGAAGATGATAGGGCGAGTGAATATTATTATTATTAAATACCCGCGCACGTGCATATATATTATATTATATAGACGATATTACGTCCGTCCGCAGATTGGTGGAGGGATAACTGCAGACGTGGACCGTCATCACAGCGCGACGATCGCCACAACAGCATTGTTCCGTCACACACCTGTAGGGTAGAATTCGGTTTTATGCAAACAAAATATCCAACATGCAGTATAATATATTATTATTACAAAGCCGGTAGGTATCAACAAACCGAAAAGTTACAGTAATATTATGTATTTTATATTACGTAAATTAAAATTAAATACAGCATAATCATTTGATGAAGACGTATATAATAATCCGGAAAAAAATCAAAAAAAAAATCATATTTTAGTATACTAAATATATTTAAAGGTAAAACCAATTTTTTAATTTCAATTTAAAATATGAATAATTACAGCAAACTAGTAATTCCTTTAGCATTACATTTAGAGATCTTAATCCAATTTGTAGATAAGACAAGGATGCTTTTTTGTATATACAAACGGTATTTCAAAATCTTTTTTTCATAAGTAATATATTTGGTTTTTAGTATTGAACAAGTTATTTTTGTAGATAAAACATATTGCCTGTTTTTTATATAAATTTTCTATATCAAGTACTCTTAATAATTTATGTATATTAATAATATGTATCTATTAATTTATGTATTTTAATAATATGTATTGTCATTGGATGGCTGTTTTTTATTTTTTATCATTTGTGTTTGAAATGTTTGAATCCTATAGTTTATCCGCATGCATGCTTATTATTACAGGTTATATGTAAATAAAAGTTTTAGAAAATTGTATCACGTAAAATTATTATGCACTCCCGTGTGACCGTGTAATACACAAATACTGTATAATCGTCATGCTGCACGATAATGAAGTCTAAGATTTAAGCACAAGACACATAAGTATTCTCTCATTTTCTCATCAAATCAAACGTCCTTTTATCATTTTAAAATTGCTCAGTTGTTGACGATTATCGTATTTACTGATTGAATTTCAGATTCTATTTTTATGGTATTTAAATTAATTATGTTTTAGATTAATCAAATTATTAACAATAAATTGCATAAAATGAACGCATTAATTTTTACGTATAAGAATACTTTACATTAGTAATATTTTGTACTCTTGTATCAGTAGTAAATGGTTTTCTCGTGGAAATAAATGCATTTGATGGTTATGGATTAAAAAAAGTTACGCACCAGTACGTCATACGCAATGTATTTTTCGTTAGAACAAGAAAACATTTCTCGAGGGAACTCGTGAGTTGCATCTCCAAAAAAATCCAACAATGTACATGTACTGTACATGAATTGCGTTCGAAGTCATATAAACGTTATTCATGTATTTTATTTCAATGGTACTTTAAACTTATTTCATGTAAAAGTTGGTAACATGATGAATAACTGAATCTGTAGATAATCATAATATGATTTATTAATTTATAAATTATATTTATGTACATGACAACATAATATGTCTCGAATGGAATGCAAAATATTTTATTGAGTAAATTACCATTGAACATAAAATATTACAAAAATATTAATTTAAAATATATAATTTAATACATTATTATAATTATAACGATAAAAAAATAATCCCATATATAACATAAATTGCATATAGGTAAGTATAACCAAATTTGTATGAAATCTGTAATTATAATATTCAATTGTTTTTAAAACATTTTGTAATTTGCTGATAATATTAACAGTATTTTGCACTTCTATATAAGATTATGAAATAATTATTAATTATGCAAATAAAAGATTCATAAAATAAAAATGAATGACAAAAATTCTGACAAAACGGAAAACTTGATCAAAATTCGTATAATTATTATTTTTTTTTTTATTTAACTGTCAGTATATAATTATTTAGCTCATAATTATTTTTATTGTAGGATAAATCGAGTGCGCTTTGATAAAATCAAATGAAAATTATCCATCGTGATAATCGTAATATTATTTAATATTTATATCGATTTATACTTATTCTAGTAATTTAACAATGCAAATCACTAATAATATACACCTATTTGCATATATTTTTCTAGCGCGGCGGTCTGGTCTAGAATCGTTTTAATCAATAACAATAGAAGAATAATAAGATAGCAAATAAACCTATTATTTTATTAATTTTGGTAATAATTATAAACATCTAATGATTGACTGTAATATTTTAATATTTTATCAGTAAGTATTTCTTATACTTGTGTACATAATCCGATTTATTCTATAACAATATTATATGAGTTTACCTTCGTATAAGTATATTATTATTAATAATAATAACTTATTGCTTTCAGTTAATGCCTAAAGTATAATGCGGAAACTAAAAAATACCGCTATTTTTAAGAACCCTGTAAAACAAATTAATTGTCTGCTATCCATCCTATGTTATGGCGGTATACGAAATCAGTGTACAACTTTTTTTACGGGACGCAACTTAGATTCTCCTTTCCTTAAGATGGTATCGCGGTTTCAATAGGTATTAAATTTTTTATGATTACGATGCGATGGTTGCCTTTAGATATCGCATCCCGCAAACTTCGTGACGATATAATCTTGAACTTTCGGTCAACCACGGGTAACTTATTTATGGATGATGAATTCAACACGACGTTGCAACGACTGCAACGTGTGAATTTATTTCAAGGATAAAAGTCATTTAATATTTTGATAATTAATTACAGCGGATGTAATTAGTTATAAATGTCGTAATAATATAATATATTATTCTTTTACAGTACAATAGTCAATTTTAGTATGAAAAAGCTGGCTCTAAGACCTTCACTTTCATACCCTCCAAGTATACTAATTATGAAACCATACGACATACGATTAATGCGTATAATATCTGTTAAGCAAAACAAGAATTTATTTGTTTTACTACTCCATTACCGTGATGGTTTACTTGATAATGTATAATATACATACGTGATAATAATACAAGATTATGAACAAGTTCATGTTGACTGTTCAAACGACTCAGAACACAAATCACACTTCTTGAGACAAGTTACGTTTACAATTATCTTGGTGACATTAAATCTAATATTGAACATATTTTATCATTATAGGGTCAATAAGAATTGCCAATTGCAATCAGTTGAATTAGATGTTTCAAAGTTTCTGTTCGGTAAAATGTATCAAATAAATAATATATTAAGTTAATATTTTTGTCGCATTACGGTAATATATTATTTTATGGACCTCTGACAGTGGAAGTATTTGAATTGCGTGTAAAATTGTAAACATTTCTGATAAAGAATGCACATCATTAAATAAATAAATAAATAATTTTTCTTGTTTTAGTGCATCATATTATTAGAATTCCACATAACTGGAACAGGAGGATTTTTTCTATTAATATTTAATTTTTCGTTGTTGTCAACGTTTGGTGCGTCATCACATGCCAAGAACGTAACAACACTATTTATATAATATTATATAATATACAAAAATGGAAATGATTTTCGTTTGTGTGCAACTAAATGCGTTCAATAATTAAAAAAAAAAAATCGTAATACGATTTATCCAAGAAATGTAAATTTAAAACGCTTATTATACATATATATTATATATAAATATACGATGACTATGAAAGGGATTGGAGTATACCAAGAAGTTTAAGATATTACAGAACGACCTATAACCGACATGCGAACAAAGGCGCAATGACGGGCGATGGTAAAACGTTTAATTTCTCTGCGGTAACTGCTACGGCGATGACGGCGATGATGATGATGATGATGATGATGATGACGCTGATGATCGTAATAATAACAGTCGATAGCAGTTTTAATAAAATACAATGTATACCTATAACGCGGTGGTTTACGACTGGCTGCAGCGATTGCCCCGTAAAATATCGGCTCGGAGTGAAACAAGTCGTAAACGTGATATTAAAAGTGTCTATACTTATTTAGACCCGGCGAGTAAATACCGAGTGTAATATTATAATATATTGCGCACATAACAACGGTATAAGCTGTCCGTATAATAATATTCTATATACGTATATTATTTATTATATAATATTATTATGTGGTAATAATATTACGACCAAAAACATAATAGTAATAATATTGCCCGCACGTTGGGTAATGCGTTCGCAAATATGTCTGTATTACGTAGTACACATCTACACACACCACATACACACCTATATAGTATATTATAACATTATGATTAATATCGTTATTATTATTATTATTATATAGTACGAGCAATATGATTTTCGGCGTTTTTACGACTCTGTAAAGTTTGTAATTTTAAACCCGAATATGATGTACGGTACACGCACCCCTCGTCGTTAGCCGTTAGGGGGTTATTGGGGTAGGTAAAAACGCCGGCTGAAGTAAAAGTATATAATATACATAAAATATCGAATATAAGCTTAGAACTTTTAGTGTACGGTTGCATCATTCCGACTTGGAATGATCTGATCACGTCTTATTCTATACTAAGCTTATTTTCAACTGTAAAATATATAATTGTAAAATCAAAAAACAAAAAAAAAATGTTATAAAATGGCATAGCTGCTAAAATAGATTTCATTATATTACTACAATGAATAGTAATAACATTATCATTGTTTGAATATTATCCGAATGCCTATGCGCTAAACGACAAAATTTACACTTTAAAGCAGTGCATACACGTAATATACGGTACTTACTGCAATCATATCAGTATAATATATTAATATCCATAAATAAATGATTCTCCTTAGCCAAGGTTCTTCATTATCCGATAATATATAAATATTCTACAAAATATATAAGTAACTCTTCTCCCGACTGACTTCTCTTACAATCGGATCTTCATGCCTTCTTTGCATGCACAAAACGTGTTAACCTAAACCTTATTAGCATCCGTATCTTTTCAAGTTCCTACCCACTCTGTAACAATCCACTGTCCATTTTCTATTCCAATCCATCTCATCTTTTTCTGTAATTACCACCCCCACTCCACAGGATATTACACCATCTTAACCAATATTAGTTCGGAGCCTCTTAAATTATTATCTAAATTAGTTATATTATATCATGCAATTATGTATTATAATATTCACTGTTTAATTTATTGTATTTACCAAATGCCGACAAAGTGTTACATTATAAAAATTAAATTACAATTATTGGATTATATAATCATTGGCATTTATGATAAATACTCGAATTATTACTATAATAATTAGCTTACTTACATTATCCAAATGACCATATCGATACTATAGTTTTGGCTTTCCATGTTGAGCGTAAACTAATATTGAAAGGAAATACCACAACAGTAGTATGATGGAGCATATTTTAATTGAAAGCAGCTGTTTAATGATTCAAACTGATTGGTGATAGAAGTTTTAAAAATAAGTTGAAGCACTATTTGTTTTAGATGTTTATTTAGTTGAAAAGTTGAAATTATAAGCTTATTACTTCATAATACTTTTAGCTGGCTCGTTAGAAAAAAAAAAAAAAACTTTATGCATCCAAGGCAAAATGATTTTCTACAACCGTCATTTAACATTAAATGATATCCATTACTTCACTGCATACATTATAATAAAATATGTAAAAATTAATTAAAATAGTAAACAAATATGTAAACATTGATCGAAATCGATCATATTAATAAGCTGACTCAAAACTAACCTTTTATTTTTTTATTATTATTTAATTCTCGGTATTGTTTACCTATAAACAAGTAATATTTTAATAGTTATTTTTCAATTGTTAATATGTTTTCTAGTCGCTAATCACATTACGCCATTGGAAGAGCAATAAAGCAGCAGCAACAGTGGTGGTCCGGTCCGGTGACGGTCGCAGCGGCGGCTGAGCCGAAGACTATTGCGTGACTGCGAGAGCGTAAACATGTCATAACTATTATTATATTGTACATAATATATAACGGAACATTAAAATATATATTTACATGTTTACTCCTAAATATTATTATATTTCATCACCACCGTTTGACGTAAAAACTTTATTATGTTTCGAAAATACTCCTAAAACAACGACAAGTTTCAGAAAATATAATTCCGTGGTGTAAAGGTAAATAATGTTATTATACGTATACAATAATGTTTACCATTATATTATCATCACCATAAAATTATTATTTTTATATAAATGATCATCAAACTACTTAATTGTACATTCGAAAAATAATTATAATACAAATTTAAATTGAAGACCACCTCACACCATTAGTTTGCAAGTTTGCTTGCAAACTAAAGGAGTATCAACTCAGTAATATTATTATCTGAATTGTATTTATGTGTGTATTTATAATGTTTTCTGAGCTCAATAAATTGTTTTTATATATATATATATATATATATACGTAAGACTGCTGCTGCTGCTATTTAATACATTGATTACGGTAGTAATCCCATCGTCGTCTCGTCGACGCGATGGCGCAAAACTTCCAAACGTTATTATTAATGCAGTCGTATCCGGATCGAGGAGATTACCAGGCGGCGGTGGGACGTAACGAATTCTGATTTCCGTTAATGTTTACGAATCAAAGTAGTTGTGCGAGTATACATATACGTATATGGCGCATAGGACGCATCAAAGATCAGAGACTCTAGTATGTATATTGTATATAAATATATATATATATATATACCGTAAATGGTTAGTTTAGGCGCTACGGCTACTTAAAAGAGTCATTTGTATAATATACGCTTTTTTCGTCGTTTACATAAGCGATCCATAATATGTTTTCCGATATCCCTGGGAATTAAAAAAAATTCACGAACCGAACACACGAATCAGGATTTATTTATATATATACTCGTATAGTCGTATATATATTTATATATTTATTTATGAGCCGAAACCCTTTAAATAATATGAGACTACTAATAAAAATAAAAGACAAAAACCAATAGATACGAGTCCATATATTATAATAATAATAACACGAAAATTCCAATTACATTTTAACAATTTAAACATAATATAAGATAAAATATCAAAGATGAAGTACATTGGTAGTTTAATTAATTAGATTTTTCAGAAATTATATAGTATTTATTTAAAAATTAACACGTGTAAGGTTACAAAAGTTAAGAAAATATTATATTCTATCGGCTAATCGAAGAGCTCTAGAAAGAAAAAAAAATTTACCCTAACTGTCCTTGGTATAAGGTAGAATTGCAAATAAATCTATTTATGCATGTGTATATAATATATAAAGTTGAGGATTCCGGAATCCTAACATTGCCAATGATTCAGGACAAGGAACGTACCCATTGAAAGTAGGATTATATATTGAATAAATTCAGATTGTATTAGTATTACAATATAGACGACGGCAGACCAATATCTACACCACCTATTACCTATATCCTATATTGTATATATATATTATAATAAATGCACTTATACGATCCGGTGACAAACTCGCGCACGTTCTGTATCGATTTATAAACCACACACGATTACGCGTAATTATTATTACTATGGCTATACACGTTTTGTCAGCAATCATGGTAACATATATTTAAGTATGACATAAGTGTTGTATGTAGGGTACGAATATAATATAATATACACGTGCAGTACAACTGTATACTGATTTACGCAGTATACGTCATATATACGCACACACGCACGTGAAATATTATTTGTACGGGTGACACACGCGCACACGACTTACTTACTGGACTATACGTTATGTGGCAGGGGATGATAAAGGTATTATTATAAGTGAGTGAAATATACCATGGGTACGATACGTGACGACCAATGAATACTAAGCGGTTCGAGTGTACCGGCGAGGACGAAAAGAAATATAGAATAAGAATATAGAAACGGGCATAGGTTTTTATTTCGACCACGGGCACCCTAAAAACTCCCCGACTAATAGTGTGGACGAGCAATCGTTTCGATTCTTTTATCCTTATCCAGTCTAGATAAAATAATATATATATATATATATTCCACACTGTTTATGAAAAGGAGAAAAATAGAACAGTACGGGGACTTGCTCTGCTGTACAGTAGAGGTTGGAGTGGACCTCGTTCATTGGATAAGTTATTATAATGTATTTGTTAAATTTTAAATGATTCTCAACGGATATGATTTGTTAGAATAGTCTAGGATAGGTAAATATTATGTTGCATTTAAATTTAAATATTATGTCAATATTTGTTTTTCAAACGCTTATAAAGAATAATTGCACCAATGAATTTCAATAATTTTGAAACAACAGTAAGAATAACTTCTGTGGAATATTCTATTACATTTCTTATACTTCAAATGCCTATTAGTTGCTTAAAAATCAGTACTTATATTATTTTGAAAAAAAAAATTACTTGAAGAAAATGTCATGATAACTTATAATGATGATTGTGTTAAATTTTCAAGAGTTTTTGGATAGCTAAAACACCTAAAACAATTTTTGCAATTTTATATTTTTAGTTAGAGCATTTTAAAAAAAATTATTTTGTCAAAACGTGGTTTAGAGTAAAAATTCCCGTTTTTCTGTAATTTTTTTTATGATTTTTCCCAACGTTTTTGAAAATTATTATAAATGTTTAATTTTTGACATGCCCAAGTACATTCACTTTCCTTTGAGAAAAAGTGCTATCTGAGGAAATCAAATCATTTGAACAGCCCCAAAACATGATGACAGATAAAAAAATAAAAAAATCATCATTGTAAAACCAATAGATTCCATCACTACTCCGTTCAGAATCTAATCATGCGATCGATAAGATAATAAAATATTATAATAATTATTATACTGTTGTTGTGTTCGCGTGTGCAGTTGCCAGAGCAAAATCACGAGGTACTACCTGTTATAGGTCTGTCGCTTCTGCTATATTTACATGCTCACCAGAGGAAAACGGAGAATTCCGATCACTCGGCGTTTGCGGCGACCGACTACTAACTCTACTAGGTAATATAGTAACTATTCATACTATATTATACGTAGTCGTGTATAGACCACGCGGAGTGCAAATTCCGAAAGCGCTGGATAGGTGCATTACGGTAATAGCGTAAGCACTACGCCGTTGTTACGTGTATTACTATTGTGTTATACTATTAGGTGTACGCGTTTTTCCGAAATTCGTATACTGCATAATCATGGACGAGGAGATGACCACCGGGGGCCGGTACATTATAATATGTGTATAACCCTCTCCGAACGGTATTTATATTATTATTCGAAGGGTATTGAAATTTATACCTCGCGGCCGTCGCCCGGCACCACGCGTCAGGTATACGCGGGTTAATATCGCACCCCAATAAACTTGAAAACTTATCGCATAACACCCGACGGGTCGAAATATTTACGTCCGTTCTGCGTATAGAGGTGCACAATATGGTCCGAAGCGTGTACAGCCGACTGTGGTACATCTGGATTCGTCCGCGAGTGACTGGTAAAACATTAACTCCAACAAACGAGGGGGAAATTGCAAACCGACCGCCACCACTCCTCCCGTTTTCTCACGGACGATGGACACGAGAATATTTATTTTTATTATTATTATTATTATTATTATTATTATTATTATTATACTATTGTTAATATTATTATATTTTTATAGTGTTAGACCGCAGTTACGTTGTCTCGCGTTTCACAGTGAAAAGAATTAAAATAGGAATTGCAAAACATCGTCATCGATATTTTTTTCATTTTATATAAATTTATTATTGCCGTTCCGCGCACGATTGAAAACCCTTTTTGAGAATCTTGTCGTTAATGCGCATAGACATAATATACCACGTACACCGTGCTAGCTGTATACCGTTGACGATAATTTCGAAACGTTAATATTTTACCTCCACAGGCGACAGTCGCGGTTAAATGTGAAACGATGAACTGCACAGGTCGTTTTATAGATAATTTTTATCTATCTATGTTTCGATTTTTACGACTTTTAGCAAATACAAACATACGTCCATATGACGGGTATAAAAAGTTATATTTCCCTAGGGACCGTAAACGTGTACGAGTGTTTCGGTTAAGTTTAGAATCGTTAAAAAGATATAAAATGCTATGTACATGATATTAAAAAAATAACTATGAGTAATGGTAAAAAAGAATGAAAACACATATGGTGAGTAATTTTAAATTCAATGACAATGGTTCAATAAATATTTGATATCTATTAATCCTCAAATGTAAGTATAATTAATTGCAGTAAAAATTACAATAATATGATGGTAAATTATTTAAATACTAATAGGTAAAACGATTTAACCAATATTCATGGTAAATTATAGCCTTTTAGATTCATTCTGAACGGAGTGATGGAATCTATTGGTTTTACAATGATGTGTTTTTTTTTTTTTTTGTGCCTGTCATCACGTTTTGGGGCAGTAAAAATGCTTCGATTTTCTTAAACAGCAACTTCTCTGAAAGCAAAATGAATGTAGATGGTACTTGGGCAAGTCAAAAATATATCTTTTTTAAAACTTTTTGAAAAAATCGAAAAAACGATAAAAAAATTACGAAAAACGGGAAATTTTACGAAAATTCAAGTTTTTACAAAAAACATTTTTTTTAAAATGCTCTAACTCAAAAACAAAAAATCGTAACAACTTGAAATTTTCACCAAATTTTTATATTGGCATTACATATACTAATTTAAGTTTTCAAAGTATTTTGACATATTTTGACTTATTTATAAACAATTTAATTTTTCGATTTTTGTAATTTTTTTTTTTTTTTTTTAAACATCTATAAAATTTAATTAGCTGACCGAAAACTCTCGAAAATTTAATACTGGATTTATAATAAATTAAACTTATCGTAACTAAAAAATATCGAAGATTGATTCACACAAATTTTTTTTTTTTAGCCCATAAAGCTCAAATTTGTATAAAATGTGTCAAAATCACGATAATTTGCAAGTTATTTTGTAGATAAAAATTCATAAAATTTATTCTGTTCATACTTAAGGTTCAAAATTGTAACACTAGATTATCCATAAGCTACTCTTCAAAAATCTTTAAAAAAATTTCTACCGGACCAAAAGAAAAAAATGTTATGACCGTTTGAAATTTAAATTTTTACGAAATTGCATAAAATAGCGATTTATCGTCAAACGATTTTAAATATTTGTTATAATTCAAAAAGTAAAGTCGCAGAAACTTGAAATTTTTACCAGTTGTTAAAATAAACATTTCTTCTATGTCATATTTTTTTCAAAATATTATATTGAATTTTAAGATACTTATAGGCATTTAAAATATTCGAATTTTTTACATTTTTTTTTTTTATAATCGGTGATAAAAAAAATTGACTAAAACAAAATATTTGAAAATTTAATGGAAGATTCCACAGAAGTATTTATTATTGTCATTCAAAAATTATTAAAATCCATCGGCACAATTTTTTTTATAAGCGTTTAAACAGCGAATATTGATATAAAATTACATGTAAAATATAATATAATGTATAATATTCTAGACTGACAAATGATATCGGTTTTTGAAATTTGCTCTAACTCAAAAACGAAAAACTGTAATAACTTGAAATTTTCACCAAATCTTTATATTGGCATTCTCTATACATGGTTATGTTTTCAAAGTATTTTGACATATTTTGATTTATTTATAGACAATTTAAATTTTCGATTTTTGTAAGTTTTTTTTTTAAATATCTATAAAATTTTTTTGGCCTTCCGAAAACTCTTGAAAATGTATTAAAGGATTAATTATAAGTTATACTAATTGTAACTAAAAAATATCGGAGATGCAGAAAGTGAAACCACCCGGTAGCTGAGTCGAACCGGTGACTGTGCGTTCAAACATTATTCAAACACGTATAAAAGTATTGTTCATAGAAAGAAATGTTGTCACTTATTATTTGATGCATTAGAAAATTCTCCACACAGACTTCAAAATTTCACTGCCACCTAAACCGTCGTCTTTGTCACATAAAACTAAGTTTTTTCCAATCGACGTTGCACGTCAAAAACCTATTTCTTGTGTATAATATACGTGTATATTATGTTGGTTATGTTCGAGTATAGTGATATTATAACGGCAATACTTTTGATTTAAATAATATCTTTGAAACATGAAATATTCGAATAAAATATTGAAAAGCATTAAAGCATTAATGCAAACCGTCAATAAACTTGTCTGCGTTGAAATCGAATTGAATAGACTTAAATCGGATGACCAATCTTTGATTACCTGCCATGGCGTATACTCGAGGGAGCGGGTGCAACAAGAACCTTTTTCTTCCTTGAAAGCTTTATTTTTCCAAGGACCGTATTATATCCGTACACAGCGTAATATGAAAAATATAAAAATAAAGCATGGGATTTATCTCATAAAAAAGAACGATAAGCGAAAAAAAATGTAAATAACTTATGATTTGTTCTCGAAAATACCTAAATATAAAATAATAACATTAAAATATGATTATTCAACTATACCGACGTGATAAAAATGTCTTCGGAATGAAATTCCGGCCAAATTGTTTTTGTCGTAATCTACGTGGCGTGAACGCGTGGGGATTAGTGGGTAGATATTATCATTGATTATAAATAATAGTATTTTTAATCAATGATATTATGTTTTAGCAGAAATAGTTGAGGGCCATGGATTATCATTTATATTTAGATCTAATATTACTAAAATTATCAACATCTTCAAAGGCTATATATTTATTATATTTCAAAAATGGACTATGAAAACACACACGCATACGGTGCATATAATATTGTAAATCTTAAATAATGTATATCAATATGACGTATTGATAATGTAATGACATATAAACAAACAAACAAACTTTGTATAAACAGTAAATATCGGTTACTGCTGAGTTCAAGGAAAAAGAAAACTGTTTGAGCTATAATCGGCATAACTTTATAATTATCAAAATAATCAACGTCTATAGACCAAAAAGTAAGTAAAAAAAATAAGGGGACTCGCATCCGTAAGTCCGTTTTAATTTTAAATACGTTTACCATCCCAAATAGTTTTGAAATATCATAGATTTTTGTTCACAGTACATAATATATAAATATATATATATATATATATATATATATCAGTTTAACGGCTACTATAATGATTATAATTATGATTATTATTATAATTATAATAAATCTTTTTGTCTTTACATAGTTCGTTTTAATATTATTTATTTTTTAAGCCGTTATAAAGTCATTGTGTTTGATAATAGGTTTATTTTGTGAAATTACTAAGGATGTTTTCATTTGAAGAATCGAAATTTCCTTTTATAAAAGTAACGTTTTCATAAGCATCGAAACAAATTGTAATTTCAACAACAACGTTTTCGGTTCTAAACGCCAGCGTAAAAAATAAAACGCTATACGATACACGCATTGCCTTATATTATTATCATGTGATCGTCGTTTTATCTATACGAGTATACGATTTCTGTTTCAATGCATGTACCGCAATTATAGTACGTATCGAGAACCAAACGTTTTAATATATTATATTTCGGCCGTTTTAAGTCGTTAAGATTCAATAGTTCGGACTGTACATACACAGGGTTTATCAGGCAATTTGTATGAAATTTAAGGCTTACTCGATTGCGGAACCCATTTGCATTCACACACACACACACACACACATAGTTTCTGTTCGTACAACGTGTACCACAACATTTATGTATTATTATACACATTACGTGTACCTGTTCCGAACGGGTGGGGCGTAGTAGAGAAGCCATATACATACATGTATGTGCATGTTACTCGTATATGGATAATTTAACCGTTCAAATCCGAATGGAATTCGTTGTGGTACATGGGAAGGATTCGGGCGACCCGTTAACACCTATATTCCACGGTTATGGAAAAGAGGGCAGCGCCGTGGGTGCAAGTGGCGGCAAGGGTTTAGGCAAACCGTCGGCGAAAATTATCGTATTATAATGTACACACACGGCGTGTGAGTATAACTACATATTTCAGCGGGCGCGTATCACGTAATAACATCGAACACGTGTAATAATATCACGTGTCACGGAACGTAATACTATAATAATATAATAATTCGAACGAGATAAGCAGATGCCGTGGGCATTTTAATGGAAATAATTAACTCGGGTTAGTCAAGTTTGCGCGGGTAAACACGCGACAACGTTAAGTCGAATGTCGATAAACAACAACAATAACTTTTTAGGTTTAATACCCAGCACTCGAGTAGGAAAAGTTAAATTCTTTACACACAGTAATAAGTAATAAGTTTTTATACCTCCATTTTTGACGCTCTATGTTTACCACATTCTGTCAACAACGACCGTCGTATAATGACGTAGCAAGTATAGGTACTAGGTTTGTAACTTTTTCCATTAGATACGTCGTATTTTTTACCTGCACATTATATCATTAAATCTTTTAAAATAGATCATTCTCCGTACGTATTACGAAATTATATCTCCTCCTAAATAGAAGCTGCAGGTGTCCTTCAGGGCAGTGATTTATCGTCTCTACTTTACAACGTCTACACCTCGGATATTCCATCAAAACGAACAATACATTACTTGTAACATACACCGACAATACGGCAATTTTAGCTTCGAACTCTGACGAAAATGTAGCTCACGATTTTATACAATCACACTTAAATCATAATCTACCTGAGCTAATTACTGGAGGATAATAATAAACGAGGCAAAATCGGTACAAGTAAATTTCATTTTACGATACAACGAATATCCTCATTTTTATTAGATGGTGAATTTTACATTTACTTCGTCCCATTTTAAAATCAAAAATCAGTCTAGCAAATAAAATGCTCGTATCTAAACAAAAGTTTAATTAGATAGTTTTAATTCACTTGTGATTGTTATTGACCATAGTTATAGCAATTAGTAATAGTATTATAATTTATTTTAAAAAAGGGACATAAAAATAAAAATAAAAATGTTTGGAAAATGATGTGAATTGCCTCCTTGTAGTGTCTTCTGGGTGATTCTAAATGGTACATAACTTTTATTTTACTTTATTATGTAAACTTATTATATCCTGTTCCCGAAAAATCTATATAGCTTAACGTTTTTTTTTTCTTTTCCTATTCATTTACGTCAAAGTCTTCAAGTCTCGCCGTGTTGGCAAATTTACACAATCTGAAAAATTCGGCTCGTAGTAGTCGTCGTCATCGTCGTTCGCCTTTTATCTCATATCATCGCCTACACGTGTGATATACTTGTATATTATGTTATAACGACTATGACACTATATTTATATTCTATGCGAATGCATAAAATGTTATTTTATTCCTTTATTACGCAGTCACTATAAATAATAAAATACCATTTAAAATCGAAGTTTTATGGTGGTGGGCGGCGGTGTACACGGGTAATAATATTATTATGATATATGGTGAGGCGACGATATAAAAAAAAAATCAACCGCATACCTATATTAGTTGTAGTAGACGTATATGCGAATAGTTTTGCCTATTGTTACGAGCGGAAACCGTCGTCACGTCGTCGTCAAGCGAACAATGTGTATAGTTTTTACGGAATGCAGAAAACGTATAACACATAGGTGTCTGTACGAAAATAATAATATCTATGTGTCGACTGTTATACGTGCAGAACAAGAAAATCTGATGAGAAAATTTGATTCACCGAAAACGGCATAGATGGCAACCTATGGTATACCGTGGTCATAGTTCCGATTATACAACAGGCGACCACTTGTGTTCAGAATAAAGCACGTGTAAAAAATTTACCGTGTACGGTTGTTTATTATTTAACGCACTTTTCCCGAAAACATAACGAACTGTATAATACTATATACTATATACTATTCCGTATTGTTTGCGTGAAACTTTCTGACCAATGAAATTAAGTTACGAAATAATGTCTCCCACCACGGTTCACTCCCCCTCCTCCCCCCGACTACCTCGAGGGCATAGCGTATAATAAGTGTATACGAATATTATAATATTATGTATCTATACGCATTTTTTATGAACTTTTCGAGTGTTCAAAAATACGAGCTGCTTCTTTAATCGTCTAATTAACGGAAATATAGCAAAGCGTGCTGGTGAAATTCTTCACTTTTTATTTTCTATTTTTCTCTACCACTCGGTATGATAGTAATATAATCATAATAATAATAATAATATAGCCGTCGTGTCTGTAATATAGTTGTAGTAGCGTTGCACACTATGGCACTCCCATGGGCACTAGTGGTCGATGGCTCACTTTTGGAACTTTTTTTGTGTCGGTACGCATCATTTGATATCACACGTATTATATAAATTAAAATATTATAATTTTATTGGAAATATTTTTTATACATCTTAAGGATATTATAAATATATTGCGAAAATTGTATTCAGTTACACCTATATTATTATATGTTACCGAAAGTGGTTTGTCAACGATCAATATTATATTCAGTACAGTATACCATAGTACCGGAGGTATACCAAAAACAGAATCTGCATTATGAAAAACGCTACTTCAAAAATATTAATATTTTGACCTATCCCCGAGCGGTGGAATTTTCTTCTGCGAACGCACTCGGTTCCGCTCTTGTATCTTGTGTTCTACTTCTCGTATTATTCGCTGAACAGCGGCTGTTCCCGAAAACATAAAGAATGAGTTGGGTTTTGTTTTAATATTATTATTATTATTATTATTATTATTATACTACCACACACCCGTCATTGATCCGCCGCTGCTCTCGTTTCCACCGCCATCGATCGCATTCTTGCATTTCTGAAACACCGTTAAATCAAAACCGAGTAAACGACTAAATATTATATTTCTATACTACCCACGATTTTCTTCAGTATCGTTTTGCCGTTGATTAACTCGTAGTCTATATACATTATACATATATACACATTAATGTTTTTCTGCCGTAATAATATAATTTTAGTAAACTATGACCAATTCGAAGCCGAGTGTAGGAAACAATTAGCTGCCTAGAAATCTCAAGATCTTTAAACCATGGGTATTTGGGGATAGAGGAAGCAATATATCTGTGCCATGCAGCATAGTTAGTTGGTAGAGAGTTCCATTTAGTTTGCCAGGCAATGCGCAATAATTTGCGGTGGATCGGAAAGAAGTCTGAAGCAGGTGTTTTATAAGGTGAACAATTGGTGAGTGATTTTGTTGAGAAAGCTAGGTCGGCTCGCTCGTTGCCGGCTATATCGACATGACTAGGGATCCAGAAGTACTTGACTATTTCATCTGAAAGACTAAGACGATATACTAAAAATTTAATTATGAGAACAAGAGGAGACACAGAGGATAAGAACGAATCAGAGGATATAGCAAGAAAACGATTCCGAATCGGATAAGAAAAGAAAATAACTGTATTCTAGCGTAAAAATGAATTGCAGAACGCTAATTATAGCATAACATGTAAGTAGATTCAACTATTCAAGGTTTGTTCATTCTAAATTCATCATTTCCAAATTATACAGATTCAGAAGACGTCGTTTCAGAAATAATAGTTTCAAATATTTCCAAATAATATTGATTCTTGAGTTATAGTTTCCAAATAATGTTCAGTCCAGATTGGTCGTTTCCTAGTAAAAAAAAATGAATGTTTATAGATTCCAAATTATGTCAGTTCCAAACTTATCAACTCCATGTAATGTCAATTCTTGATTTGTTTATTCAAATGTATTATCAATCCATGTGTATCGTTTCCAATTAATGTTGCTTCCAATTTATAAAGATTCAAAGATTCAAATAATTGTTTATTTCAAAAAAAATTCGCGTGCTAAATTTTAAGTGTCATTTTTATACTTATACACTAAAAACTAAAGACAAATTGAAGGCAAAGATACATACAAAATTACAAAATACATTTATTTAAATGTGACTTAATATATTATGAAAGTACTTTTATTACCTATAATTACTATTACGAAAAATATTTATAAAAATATAAACAAACTAGTTGTTTACATTTGACTTATTATAACTACAAAATTATCATTGAAAAAATATAATGAACATTAACTTTAAAAAAAAAAAATATTATAATTAAAATTTAAACATAGCTTGAATATTTTATAATTTTTACTATAATAACTATAAGTTGCTTAAAATTCAGTATAATATTTTGAAAAAAAAATTAATTTACAGAAAATTCATATTTTAACTACTGGTAAAAATTTCGAATTTCTGCGGCTTAAACTTTTTGAATAATAGAAAATATTTAAAATCGTTTGAGGATAAATCGTTATTTTATGCAATTTCGTAAAAAATTCAAACGGTCATAAAATGTTTTCCTTGAAGTCCGGTCGAAATATTTTATAGTTTTTGGAAAAGTAACTTATGCATAACATTGTGTTAAAATGTTGAACCTTAAGTACAAATAGAATAAATGTTATTCATTTTTAACTACAAAATAACTTGCAAACTATCGCGATTGTAACATACTTCATACAAATTTGGACTTTATGGGCTTATAAAAAAAATTTGTATGAAACGATTTCCAATTTTTTTTAGTAACAGTAAATATAACTTTTAATGAACCTTGTACTAAATTTTCAAGTTGTTGGTCAGTCAAATTTTTTTATCGACAATTCTAAAAAAAACTTAGAAAAATCGTAAATTTAAATTATCTATAAATAAGTCAAAAAATTTCAAAATACTTCGAAAACTTAACCGTGTATAAAAAACGCTAATATAAACGTTAGGTAAAAATTTCAAATGAATGCGGTTTTTCGTTTTTGAGTTAGAGCATTAAAAAAAATAAAAAAGAGTTTGTCAAAACGTGATTTTGCGTAAAAATTGCAGTTTTTTGTAACTTTTTATGGGTTTTTTTCGATTTTCATAAAAAGTTTTAAGATTGATATTTGATTTGCACAATTCCGACATTCACTTTTCTTTCAAAAAAGTTGCTGTTTAAGAAAATCCAAGCATTTTTACTGCCTCAAAACGTGATGACAGATAAAAATAAAATAAAAAAACGCACATTATTGTAAAACCAATAGATTCCATCACTCAGTTTAGAATCTAAAGCACACATCATTGTCATCATTGTAAAACTATTAGATTTCATCACTCCGTTCAGAATCTTAAATTATAATAAATTAAGTAGTTTAGAAAATAAATTATAATCAGTTGTCAAACTACTTAATATTAATACACTATTAAACCATCATATTATTATGAACCCTTTGCCCAAGCTGCTTCGCCCTTGATGTTTAATGAAAATGCGTATTTTTAATATTTGATACACTACGTTTTGAAAATGTTACAATTACATTTAATTTCAAATATTTGCACTCCAAATATTTTGAAGATGTTTGATGAAAAATGTATTTACAATATTTGAATAGTAACGCTTTGTAAATATTTTAATTATATTTAATTTCAAATATATGGTCTCCAAATATTTTGAAGATAATTCAACAATATTTTCAAACAAATATTTTACTAGGAAACCTTCTTCAAATATTTTGAAAATATTAATGTTTCCAATTTGCTGTGTGGGTTTGAATGTGATTTAGTTGCCAAATTAAATAAGAAGGTAATTATTAATTTCTTTTGATAGATATAAGTTATATAATAATTATTATAATTTAATTTATTACATTAATTATATACATACAAGTATAACATATATCAAATAGAAATATAATAATTAATAATATTATAAGTACACATTTTATAATATTTATAATATAACTTATTCGACCATTTGAGTAATATTATTACTTTTATCTACACGTTCATTTGAACAAAAATTATTGTACTGCAATATCTACTTATAGTAGTGATATATTATTATCACTTATATTAAGTGATATTTTTACAAAAATCGATGAACTTTATTTGACACTTCAGAGCAGACAAGTAAATATTTTTACTTCTAACGAAAATATTTACGCTTTTCAAAATAAAATAAGATTTTTGGAAAATGTGTATGAGCCCCAACGAGTTTGATTGCTTTCCAACAATTTTTTGCTTTTCGGAAGAGAAAGGGGTCTAAATAAATGAGGTTTTTATGGAGAAAATTATTCAACATCCAGTGAGGATTGTGTGAAGGATTTAACCAGTATTTTCCAAATAACCAACAGGTGAAATATAAAAATGAATTGTGGACTAAAAACAAAAAACATATTTTTTGAATGAAATACCTTTAACACAATATTATTATATGACTATAATTTATTTACAAATAATCCTAAAAAAAAGCTTAAAAACTAAAAAAAAGTAGGGGTTCCATGACAAAAGTGGATATCAAAAAGGGTTCCATGGATAAAAAAGTTTAAAAAACGCTGCTCTAATCGAACTATTCGTAATTTTTTCTTAAGTTTAGTATTTCCGGAATTTTGAACTACCAATGCCATCTAGTGATTTATTACTAAGAAATTCCACTCGCCAAGAATTATTGCAATTACAACGATTACTGGAAGGCTTTATATATTATAATAAATAATAATGAAGTCTTGTTATCACAAATCTGATACCTTCTTTTATTTATGGTTTTTATTATGTTTATGGATCATATAAATCCATGTTCAATGTTTATTCGACGAACTCCTTCATTGCTTCATATATACAAAATAACATAATGTATGGTATTTATTTTTGACATATTAAATTTTAACCATAATTTATTGTTTTACATTCCGGTTTTATTCGTTTCTTCTTACTCATCGAATGAGTGTACCTAAATTACCTAAATCTATACAATATATTATAAATATTGAATATTGTGACGTTTAATTGGTTTTTAACTAGGTAATTTGACAAACGTATTCTGATGATTTAAATGACAATTAAAAATATACTACAAGATTGGAATAATTTTAATTTTAATTAGTTATAAATAATAACTTACTTTCCTTGAGTAATTACTTAAGAATGTGTATTACATAAGACTCACAAATAAACCGTGAGGGAAATGCACGTGACATCTCTGATTTTTTGGAAAAAAATAAATATTCAAAATACATAAATCGAAATTTTATATTATATATGTATCATAATATAAGTAAATATTATTATTATACTTGTATACACACTAAACATAAATATATCAAATGTGACCAATATTGTATAAATTTCTACCACTAGATAGAGTTCTTGTACCCGTATTTTATAAAATATTTTCCATTAATATGCATTACGTAAGCACGGTTCATTATAATTTTATAAAAGAATTTTAGCTTTAATTTACAGGTCAATCACAAAAACATGTACGCAATTAGTTCAACAGAAATATATAAAAAAAACAAGTGACCGAGCTAGTGTATCGTTGTACTAGCACGGACCATTGCAAGTTTTGTGTTTTATTTTGGCAAATATCAATTTACACAACTGCTACCCAATTTCGCACACTATTGTAGTAACCCAAAAATAGAAGAAATAAAATAGGTAATATGGGTATAGGTTATTAAGATGAATAAGTTGGTTTTTATCTACCTCTTTGTCTAAAGGAGGTCATTCGGGCCTCGGGGTTATAAAAGTTTGAATGCAGAACTGCAGAACATGGTGAAAATTAAAAGAGAGAGAGAGAGAGAGAGTTTTATATTTTATATTTTATGTTACGGGTAATAAGTACGTTCTTTGACCGCCGGGAAATTTGAATTGCGCTTACAAACAAATAATTATTAGTTACTCAATATCCTTAATTAAATTTAATTATTAGCTATTAGTTATTATTATTGTTATTATTATTGCTAATGATTAGTGAGACGTGAACTATCAGCCATCCATTATATATTCATAATCAATGCCTAATGGTCACAAGTAGTGTTGTACATAGATAACCAAAAAATTATCTAGATAAGGTCAGGAGCGCTTTAGATTTTCTTGAAGTGGGGCAACATTAGTGCCACCTAGTGTCTACTAAACGTTCCAAGTGCAACACTGGTAAATTGTGATTTTTTTTTTTTAGCTTTAATAAATAATTCTTACCTTGTTTGTCCATTCATCAAAAATCTATAAATTTCTTGTACGGTATTAAAAAAATTTACAATGAATAGTATACTTTGCAATCTTTAAACTAAACATAAATCAAGGCGGTTTGCATAGCAGTGGATATATAATGCATAAGCCACTTTACTGCGTATTCGCTCTTGAACACCCATATAGGTTCAGCTCATAACTGTTGCACCATCATAACATTGTGCTACATATTTGTTTATATTTTAATTATTTTCTGAGATTATTTTGATTAACTATTTGATTAAATAAGCTTTCAGATTCAGATTTAACCAAATGGTAACAGTCAATGGATTTTTCATGTATATTAAAATTAACCATAATTGTAAAAATATTAAATTTATTCATTTTCTATAATATTTGCAGACTTATTCATTTTTCAATTGTTGCAATTAAATCATTTTGGTATTCAGGACTAGTGTAATGTCTATACCTAGACTGTAGATTTTGGTTTAACTTTTCATTACCAAACATGTGTAAGAGTTCAATTAAATTGCCTTTATTTGTTGAAACTAACAAGTAACATTTCATTGTGACCTCTAAAAGGTAATTCTTGTTTTGCCAAAAATAGAGTAGCTTTGTGTAAAAAATATACATGCAAACGGTTTTCCTTTATTTCATTTTGTCTTGATGAATTTAATTAGTTTGCTATTGATAAGTTATTTTTTGCCTGGACTAATTTATAATCTACCCAACGCTGCATAAAAAAAATATGTCTGTTGATTCTTTGATGGCTATCCAATGGTGCTTTAATTTCTTTCTATTTTATACAATTATTTCCATAGTCTTCAAAACTATAATTACTATACATCTAACCTGGTGATGGAATATTAGCTCCAAAATGCCGACATACAAAACAAAACAGTGAATCTTTTAATACTGAATATTCTATCCATTCATAATTTTTATAATCTTTATAGTATTTTGTATTAAATTGACCACCGTTAGTAACAGGAAACTATACTAACTCAGATTGAACAGGACTATCGTTTTTTGAAATAGAAATGTCATCTAAAATATTTTTATCACCAAGAACAACCGTATGATTCTAAAATGTAATTTAAAAATTAAAAAAACAGAGGCTTTCATAGATTAATTAACTATTAATTATTTCACCTATACTAAAGTTATACATTCTGTCATTCTGATTCTGAATTCTTAACCAATTCACTTTCTTTTTCTATAGGCAATATAGATTTGTCTTTGTCTTTAACCAGTGAACATTCGTTTTCGATAGGCAATGGCAACAATGACACTTTAAAGTTTTCTTCAATCAATATTACGTCACATCCCTTTATTTATGCAATTAAAATAATGAAATTAATAGTTGAAATTGTATTTATTGAAAGTTTTAGAAATTACGTTTGATGAAGCATTGGTTTAACAGAAAAATTTAATTTTCTCTGTTTTGATCCGTTTGCTACGATTTTAAGTTCCGCTGTTCCTTTGTCTCGCATTTTTTGTGCTCCACCTTTCTTTTTATTACTTAAACTATTAGACGTTGACGTTGACATTACGTATTTTTATTCTTAAACTAGTTAAACTTAAGTACCAAGTAGTCAAATACTCAAATATATTCTGTAGTCAAATTCAAATCACTCAATTCTGTTACATTATAATATGATGATTTGATAAATAATTATAGTCTGTTATCATAAACATGGATATCAACATTAAGCGCAAAACCTTTGTAACTGCATTATTTAATAATTTATATTAAAATTATTTTATTTTCTTACATATGTTTCTAAGTTGCTTAAATGTATAGTGATCTACAATTATGAGTTGTGGCAAATGCCCCGCTGTGAGACTGCTGCTAATAGTGCTAACGCTATTCTAGCGGCCCTATTGTATCCAAAATTTGACCAGCCCATAAAAATCAAGGGGGGGAAATGCCTTTGCCTACCCCCCCCAAAAAAAAAAAAAAAAATGACGCTCTGGATAAAATCACGGATAATTCATTAAAAATTCATCTAAATAAGATAATAGAAATCTATTTCTAAATTTTTCTGGATAATATATAAGAGATAACTACATATATCTAGATAAAAGCAGATCATTTTAAAAAGTTTCATCATTCAGAACTTACATATTTTGTAATATGGTTTATTTTCTATAAATTGAACAAAATCAATTAGGTACCAATTATAATAAATATGCCCATAGTATTGATAAGTATTATTATTACGTCTTTTTGATTCAATTTTTTAACTATTTACCTAGACAAAAAAGTTTATTATACTTGTATTTACTTAAATTAAAATGAGTGACTGTACACATATGAAGATTCGACCAAAATTGTCTGCATCTCGGAAAAAAACCGCCTAATATAAATAATTTATGAAAATTAAATACCAATGAAGATTGGTAAAACCGGTTTAAAAGACTTTATTATTGATCAGGTAATTATGATATATATTTTAAACTTGTAATTGATATTTTTATTTTATAAAGAACGAGTATGACCTTATAATAGTATAACCTAATTATTTAAACCTATTTGGTCTTGAGTTTTTCCGATCAAATCGTTCGTTCAATCATTTATAGACTATAATTATGTGGTACCTTGAAATATTCGAAATTTTTTTCTTAGGTATATGCTTAGCATATTGACGTGTATTGAGGGAGAGGGGAAACCTTAAAACTATCTCAATTAAAAGAAAAATGTTCTAACCAATCATAAAATTAACTGATGGTAGGTAAATGCCCACGTCTTTATATGTCAATTATTTATCCCCCTCTCGAAAAAGATTTCTAGACATATTTACAACATGCATTGAGATCATATGGTGTAAAAACTTCCTTTTTGTCACATAATTTCGTTCTGTTTGACATGTATCATCTCCCATTGGATTTGAATCATATACAGCCAAAAACATATAAATGATTCAATGTTTCCAGGTAACCAGGACGTTTCAGGACTCTGCTTTTCCGTAACATTTTTTCGTGATGGTTTTTGATTCTGTGTGCCAAAGCAAAAACATACAATGTCAAAAATCAAATTCGCAGAAACTAATGTTCACTGAATGCTTATATCAATGTTCGATGTAGAATAAAAATAGTATAATTTTCAAAGAAGTTTTATAAAATGCTATTTTATAGATGTTTGAAAATGATTTATTAGTTGGTTTTTTTTTGTGAAATTCCGATAAAATTCTAGTTTCACAATAAGTCTTGAACATAATACAATAAAGTCCCTTATATAATACTTTTTCTGGTAACAATTAAAAAATTTAGTATATTTTAAAGAAATTTGAAATACCTCCAATTGAACTACCAAAGACCAAAAAATTAGATACACTTTATTTCATAAAACTTTTGTAGTCAAACAAATGATTAGTTGATAATTGCAAAAAAGTTTTATACGTGCTGGATAATGAAATTTTGTCTAAATCGGGTACTTCAATGCATTTCGATTATAGGATATTATTTATTTAGTTGTTATTTAATAAATGTTAAATATACAGGAACTTGAAACATTAACTGAAACTTAGTTACCTATTATATATAAGCATTCTTTAGATATTTCATAATTTTCCAAGTATTAAGTATCAAAGAATATCCAAGGACTTGAAATTTACGTAAGATGAATGTATTAATTTTACAAAAATGTGTGTTTAATATTTATTTTTTATGTTTGTCATCACGTTTTGAAGCAGTAAAAATGTATTGATTTTCTTCTATAGAAAATTTTCTGTTCGTAAAGTGAATCTAGTTGCTATGTTGGCATGTCAAAAGTTAAACATTTTTAATAGTTTTTAAAAGCGATGGGAAAACCATAAAACAATTACGAAAAACGTGTATTTCTACGCAGAACCACTTTTTGTTCTAACTCAAAAAAAAAAAAAAATAATTGCAAACACTTGAAATGTTTTTCAAATGATTGTTCAATCAATCTAATCTTCAAAAGTATATAAAAATATTTCTACCGGACTTAAAGGAAAAAACGTCGTCAACATGTGTAATGACCAACATACATTCTACGATATCACATATATAAATATTAAAATTGATACTATATGTTAATATAAGATGTTATTATAATAACTACATGCATTATTTTTAAATAATTTAACTATGTCGCTGTATGCAACCGCCAACCCATTCTAATTGAAAAATATATTTATCGTTTCAAAATAAAATATACTTTTTGCAATATTTATAAATAACAATGTACTATATCCTAGACAAACATATTAACTCCGTTCAGAATCGTTATTCGTATACAATGATACCTATCATTGCATTCAAATTTAACAAATCCATTGTAATAATGACCTATCCTATAAACGAGATGCACTCCACCTCCAACTGTACAGCAGAGCGAGGCCCATCCGGTTTTTTTTATTTGGTAATATAATGTATTTTCGGTAGCTGAGCTTTAGAGGAGGGGGTTACCATCTTGCGTTCGTCTCTACTGATCTACAATATAATGCTATTTAAACTATATGTTGGTGATAATGTGGATTATTTGAATTTTTTATTTTTACTATAGCTTCATATGTAATAACTTTCAAGTTCTGAACTAACCACCTTGCACAACAGTGCTAATCTCTTAGACTAACATGCGCATTCTAGACTAGCAATCAACTGATTGCATCAACTGCTGTAGATTTCTATCCTAAACGACTCACAGCTAGACACTACAATCCATATTTTGACCTTGCTAATTTCGGTACAGTTAAAAGAACTGGACATACGTGTGAGCTCCAATGACCTGATCCGCGATCCACCGAAGTCGGATGGCCTACCTGACCGACCTACTCGCTAAACAGTGGTTTCTCTTGAATTGAAGTGTACATACCGTCTATCAATACCGAATGTATCGACCAACGGCTAGATTTTAAAACTTAAATACCAAATCTGTGATTTTCAAACTGCGACTCGGAACGACAGACGTCAAATAACCGCCAGACCTCCTGTTCTGTGTCCGCCGTAGGCAGAATGACCAACATCCGCCACCTCATGACCTGTCTTCCCGCCGTAGACGGGATGACAAACTTCCAAATCGTTTCCCCCGGTAAAGTGAGGAGTTGGTTTGGGGCGTTTATTTTGGAGTTATTATTAAATAAATAATAATTATATATAATATAAGTTTTAAGTATAATGCAAGTACATTTGTATATTTATAAACTCTTAAATCGGTGATTTGTATACAATATCATAGTAATGGGGAAAAAGTAGTTGCAATTTCATAAAAATCTTATATTATGTATAAGTATTATGTTATATTAAATAAGAAAAACGAGAACATAAAAGTCCTAATACAACTATCTTATTATATCAAATAACAATGATAATATACCAATCTTAGTTACATTAAAATAATCAATAAAAGTTCAAAGCTGAGATAATAATAAAATTTGTCGGATCACTGAAAATGGACATGAGCTGGAAACAATATTATGTATTTACAAAATCCGAAAAATTTTTAATATTATAAATTATAATATATATGTTATGTTCTTATATACATATATAAATCTTCGGTGGAATCGACATATACAAATGTTCACGGAATCGATAGCCGGTGGAATCGATAAGCTTCCGTGAGTGGATGTCGTTTTAAACAAGTGGTTAAACGTTGGGTGAAAAGAAAGTGGGCATGACAATGGTGGTTTCTGTAAAAGCGTCATCCCTATCTGGGCGACCCCTGTGGGCACGATTTGACTGAATTGGGTGGGGCCAATTTTTGGAGGTTTGAGCTATTGCGCACGCGCACACCGCGGCAAGAAACAACGGTCTTTCTATCGTACGTGTCGACAACTCACTGAATACAGTATTCTGCTGTGCTTTTAGCTGCTACTCCAGCACATGGTGTCAGTGGTCTCCCGTGTTTCCGGGTTTCAATTTTAATGTATAGTACGAGGAAGATCAAGAAATGAAAAAAGAACCGGATGGGCCTTGCTCTGCTGTACAGTAGGGGAGGTTAAATGGATTTGTGAAATTTAAATACAATGATAGGTATCATTGTATACGAATAATGATTCTGAACGGAGATGATATTTTGGTCTAGAATAGGTGTATTATCATAGGTAATATATGATGTCAATATTTGATTTTTAAACGCTTATAAAAAAATTTAAAATAATCGAAAATCTCAAATGCCTCTAAGTTGCTAAAAATCAGTATAATATGTTGAAATAAATATGAATTAAATAATATGCCAATCTTAACAACTGGTAAAAATTTCGAGTTTCTGTGACTATACCTTAAGAGTTATAACAAATATTTAAAACTGTTTGAGAATAAATTGATATTTTATGCAATTTCGTAAAAATTTAAAGTTCAAACGGTCATAAAATATTTCTCTTAAATTTCGGTAGAAATGTTTTTATAGTTTTTTGAAGAGTAACTTATGGATAACCCAAGGTTAAAATTTTGAACCTTTAGTATAAATAGAAAAATTTTATGAATTTTTAACTACAAAATAACATGTAAATTATCGCAATTTTGACATAGTTCATACAAATTTGGACTCTATGAGCTTATAAAAAAATTTGTGTTGAACGATTTTCAATTTATTTTAATTATAACAATTATAACTTATAATTAATCTTGTATAAAATTTTTCGGACAGCCAAATTTTTTTTACCGGTATTTCAAAAATAAAACTTAAATTGTTTATAAATAGGTCAAAATATTTCAACATACTTCGAAAACTTTACCATGTATAGAAAATGCTGATTTAAATGTTTGGTTAAAATTTCAAGTTTATGCGGTTTTTTCGTTTTTGAGTTATACATTTTTTAAAAAAAAGAGTATTTCAAAACGTGGTTTTACGAAAAATTTTCCGTTTTTTCGAAATATTTTTATCGTATTTTTGGACGCTTTTAAAAAGTATAGAAAAATCTGTACTGAGAGACTAGGTTTTTTTAAAAAAAAGTAGCACATAAGTTTTATAAAACATCTCCCGCACAGTTAAATTATAATATATTTTCTGCTCTCAGATCTAAATGTAGGGCTCAAAATAAAATTGATTTTAATAAATACATCTCAGTAACTGAAAATTTTTGCTCCAAAATTTTTTAGCGATTTATTAAATCTAAACGCTTCTCTAGGTCTTTTCCTACTTCAATGCATTATTTAAATCAGTTTACCAATGGTGGTGATGAATTAATAGTTGACTGTTTTTCTAAGCATTTTTCTAGTGTTTATGTCAACTCTGCAATTACACCATCGTCAATCAATCACACTTTATCTATCTATCAACAATTACTCCGATCTTAATTTATTTTTATGTGTTTTAAATCTTACTGTTGTTCTTCAGGAGTTAGATACGTTGACTTCAACCACACATCCTGGCACTGACATGATTCCTAGTATTTTCTTTTTAAATTGTAAATCCCTATTAACTGTCCCTTTATTATATCTATATAATTTATCATTATCAACAGGTTGTTTTCCATCCACTTGGAAATTAAGTTTTATTGAACCTATTTTTAATGGCAATTATGTTACTAATATAATAAATTATAGGCCTATCTCATTAATTTCAATTATACCTAAGATTTTTGAGACAATAATTTCAAAAAAAATCACACCACTTCTCTTACCTTTAATAAGTTTGGATCAACATAGTTTTATTAAAGATATATTAACAGCCACTAATCAGTTAATTTTTTAGAAATTTATACTTGATGCCTTTCTCAAGGTTTTCAAGTTGATGTCATTTTTATAGATTTCTCTAAAGCCTTTGATAAGGTCGATCACTCAATTCTTATCTCTAAACTCCGTAGAATTGGTATTTATGACCCCTTTCTTTCTTGGATTTATTCTTATGTTTCCAATAGGAAACAAATAGTCAAGTAAAAACTTTAAATCGATTCCTATCAATGTATTATCTGGTGTTCCTCAAGGTTCCCACCTTGCACCAATTCTATCTCTGTTATTTATAAATGATTTAAATTTGCTGAATTATAGAAAATTACTATTCGCCGATGATATGAAAATGTTCCGTCTTATAAAAACAATAACGATACATCTATATTACAAGATGATTTAAGTTTTTTAGCTAATTGGTGTGATATTAATAAATTACCTTTAAACTTCGAAAAATGCAAAGTTATGTCTTTCACACGGTCTCGTAACTGAATTCTTCACACTTATAGTTTACGTAATCGCCAGTTATTTCGTGTAAATGAATTTTGTGATCTAGGTGTCATATTTGAGTCTGATCTAACCTTTAATCACCATATTCATCATATTATCAATAAATCTTCGATATTAGCTTTATTATGAGAAACTGTAAAGATTTCAAAAATCATAACACAATAAAAATCCTTTTTATGTCCTTAGTCAAATCTAAGTTTGAATATAATTCAATAGTTTGATCTCCATATTTAAATACTCAAATTAAATGAATTGAGAATGTCCAAAATCGCTTCCTCCGTTACATATATGTGTACCTCATTCGTCTTACCAACCTTTATTATACATTTAACATCCACAGCTTACCAAACAGAAGAAAAGTAAATGATCTAATATTTTTGTTCAAACTACTGAATGGTATTTTTTTCTGTTCGGATCTATTAAGTTTTTTAAATTTTTATGTTTCTCTAATTAGAACTAGATCATCAACCGTTACTACTTTCTATCTAAATAAACACAAAACTAATTATGTGTTATCTGCTCCTATAAATAGAATGATAGCTATCGCTAATGATGAACAAATTGATTTTTTAATTTCAATCCAAATTCTGTCGATTTTTTCAATAGTTTTGTAAGAAATAAATGTCATTAGATTTATTTTTGTGATTAATTGTATTACTGTATTGAAGGGATAACGAAACACACGTCACCCAACAACCGTTTAAATTATAACCGTTTTTATTAAGGATAATCGTTATTATTATCAAATATCATAAAATAACCATTATTTTTTGGTCATTTATAATTTGGGAGCAATTAAATTATTGTGAAGACAATAAGGAGCCATGGGATGAAATAGTTTAAATACCTTTGGCTTAGCATATTTTATTTATTTATATTATTATCGATTTTGATTTTGGTTTTTATTTTTACCGATTTTGATTTTGGTTACAAATACCGGTTTTAATTTTTATTGATTTCAATTTCGGTTTTTATTTTTACCGATTTTGATTTTGGTTTAGAGTATAGATTCTTTTACTGATTTAGATTTCGGTTTAAAATACCGGTATTTATTTATTTCGATTTTTGTTTCGATTTTGAATACGCTTTCGGTTTTTACCGATTTATACCGGTTTTAATCCCAGCTTTTTGTCGGTCTTAAAGTTGATAAACTTATGTGATCGTGAGCTTTCTTTGCCAGTGTGAATGCAATATACAATTTAATAATGAGACGTTAGAAGTTTAGACACTTATCAACCAAGTGATTTCTTATACAAAAAATATACTTGCATAAAAGGTTCATCTATCATATTCGCTAAAAGTCTACAGGATGGATGAAAAGTTTATTATACAAGGATACTTGGAACATGATATATTAGATTTTATGATATTTTAATTTTATAAATGAGGATGAAATTATATTTTAGACCATACGTGAAAACAAAAGTATTCACTCATTTCACTCCCTAAATTATCAGTGGATTATTAATGTTATTTAACGGACGTGAGATAGTGTAAATAAATTATTAAAACTGTGTTTGTGATCAAACATTAAAGTAATATTAAATGGAAAGAATAAACGATAATTTATAAATTGGTATTTTGCGGGCTTAACAACTTTAAAACAATGGTTCAAACACTTATATATTCAGAGCCTGTGAGAACTTACGTCGGTGGCTTAGTTTAGACGCTGGGTTGCAGGGATTGTAGGTAAATAGTAAGGTACGATATCTGGTGTGGTAAGATAAAAAAATAATAAGACATTAATGAACAGATAATGTAAAAATATATAGTGTACAGATTTTTGATTTTTTATAATCTGTGTGATCCTGAAGGATCCGTACCTTGTCTAACATCTGAACCAATCAGAGCCAATGAAGGGTTCGTAAATTTATATAGACTGTTTAATTATTTTTTCAGAAAGCAATAAGAATCTTCTACGTAAAAATGTAACCTAATGTATAGGTTATAGTCATGTATTCTTGTTTATGATGTGAGCCATAGGTGCTAAAACTTACACTGATGAAGTATTGACGGAAATTTTCACAATTTCATGTATATTGAGTAAAATTACCCCAAACATAATAAAAATCTAAGAAGACTCATTATTTTTTATTTGGGAAATCTACAGATATATTTAGGGTACTAAATCCCCCACCCCAAGTCCCACCACCCTAGTTTCACCTATGAAGCTAACCGACCTGGTCTAGTTGAGGACAGTATTATTTATGAATTGTCTTAATTATTTGTCTGGGGGAATAAGAAATATGTCTACTAGAGAAAATTTTCTTTTATAATCATGTTAACATCATATACTCTGCATTTTATTATATATATTTTATAAGTATGATATAAACACATTTTTATAAATATCAACTATTGGTAATAACTATTGTTTAGTATATCTAATAAGTGACTCTCATGCTACAAATTATTATAAAATTATAATGGAAATATTTTATGAAATAGAAATTAAAAACACACAATTGTCATGTTTTCTTACAATTTCAAACAAATCTAACATTTATATACTCGTGATTAATTTATGCGCCATAACAGTATGGCGCAATAAATAAATGTATAATAATAAATATTTTAACAATGATTTATCTATCGTTGTAAATCACTTAATAACAATACGCCAAGGAGTATCTTGGTGAAGTACAGTAAATATGTAAAAAAAAACAAGAAATATTAATTAATTTTCGAATGAAAAAAATACAATAATATAAAATTATTTAAATTATAAATACACGTTTTTAACATTGCACAAAAACTTAAAAAAAAAAAAAAAATATTTTGTTAATTACACATAATTGGTAGGTAGCACAAAATATAAATTAATATAATCATATATTTATGAAAAATAACATAATAATTATTAATAAAAAATAAAATAAAAAATTACGTAATAACAAATATTAAAATGAATTGTTACAATGAAATTTTATGCGTTAAAAATTCTATTATAGTAAAAGGGGAGTTGCAAATATAACCTTTAATTATTATTTAACATATATATATTGTATATATATTGTTTATATTTTGCAAATAAAATAATAATTATTATTTTAATTAAAAATAATTTTAAATATCCAATTTTGACATTTTGGCTAGTTGTGATGTAATAGAAGTAGTTCAACATTTTTGTAAATATTTTACGGATTAATAATTTTTCAATAGTAAATAATTTATATTCTTTCCAATCATTATCATTCAATCTGCACTTATAATTAATTAAATTGTCCATTTTTATTAAAACTAATTTAATTTATACCAAATGTTTATATTGACGTTTTCTATAAATAGATAAGTTTTCAAAGTATATTGACATATTTTGACTTATTTATAGACAATTTAAATTTTCGATTTTTGTAAGTTTTTTTTTTTTTTTTAATATCTATAAAATTTATTTGGCTGTCCAAAAACTCTTGAAATTTTAATACAAGATTTATTATAAGTTATAATAATTGTAATTAAAAAATATCGGAGATCGTTTAACTCAAATTATTTTATAAGCCCATAAATTTAAAATTTGTATAAAATATATTAAAATCATGATAATTTGTAAGTCATATTGTAGTTGAAAATTCATAAAATTTTTTCTGTTTATACTAAAAGATCAAAATTTTAACACTGGATTATCCACAAGTTACTCTTCAAAAAGCTATAAAATAATTTCTACTGGAAGAAAAATTTTCATGACCATTTGAAATTTAAATTTATACGAAATTGCATACTATTGCATTATATTTCAATTTAAATATAAAATAATATATTATAATATACCCATTTTAGACCAAAATATCATCTCCGTTCAGAATCTTTATTCGTATTCAATGATACCTATCATTGCATTCAAATTTAACAAATCCATTGTAATGACCTATCCTATGTACTCCACCCCCAACTGTACAACAGAGCGAGGCCCATCCGGTTCTTTTTTTTCAATTTCTTTAGGCTTAAATAATATAGGAAAAATAATAAAAATTAGATATTATTGCATACAAAAAATGATTCTGAATGGAGATTATTTGATAGTCTAACATAGCTTATAATAATTAGTAAAATATTTAAAAAAAAAAATTTATTTAAAGAATATGCCTCCTTGTGTTAAAATTTTGAAGCTTCAGTATAAATACCAAATCTTTATCAATTTTCAACTACAAAATAACTTGCAATGTATAGCGATTTGGATATCCTCTTTTTATTAAATAAGTGGTTATTTTAGAATATCCTAGCATTTTTACTATTCCAAAACGTGGTTTCAAACATAAATCAAAATTAAACCCATTGTAACATTAATACATTCAGAATCTAAAATTATGAACTTAGATTGATGAATTATAAGCTCATGAAATTGGTTGTTGTTCAAGAAGGACATCATGCATTTACACAATAACTTTTTTTGGTTATTATTTTTTTTTTTTTTGAAACATGTTAAAGTGGCTGTTGTTCATTCTTATATTATAGGGTTAGAACATTTATCATAGTTTTAGCCATTTGGTATATTTTATAATTAATAAACAATAATAAATTTTGGGACCAAATTGTAAATATTACACTTTTTATTGGTTTACTGAATAAATAAACACATTTGGATTAATACATTTGTAGTTTTATATTGTATTTCATAATTAAAATATGCCACACGAAAAAAAAAGAAAAAAAATCAGTTGATTTCGGGCGTATTATGTTAGAAAAGATTCCATCTTCTGTTCCATATTGTTCTCATCGATTTTGTAAAAATTTTCAACACGTAAGTACAGTGGAGAGAGACTGTGGTTGATTAGGTACTTGTCTATAAACGGACAATAATAAAGTACTGAGTCGAAAAAATAGAGTGATAGCATCATGAGACTTCTATATTCCTTAGATTTTTATCTATATTTATACATGACAACTAATCAAAAATCAGTGTTATAAAACAAAATGCATAATTTGATTTGATGAACTTGGTTAATTTTTATATTAGTATAATATACTAAATATTTTTCTGAGATATATATTACCGGTCTAACATGAGATTCGGAGGCCGACTAATCATCTATAATAAGTAATAGTGTATTAAAGGCGTGGAGATAGATACGATGGACACGATTAACACACAACAAAGACAAGCAATGCATATCATTTCTTCATTGTCGATATTTGTACATAGTGACGCGTTACGAACTTCTGACTGATGATTATCTTCTATTTCAATCGTTGTACTTGCCTTTTGCCCTGAATCCATTATTATACGATGAGTTCCTGAAAATCATACAAGACCACAAACTTATATTTAAAAGTATAAATAAGAGTCTTTTTTTTCCCGTTATTTTTTTATAGGTACACAATCTATACCTCATGGGTACAATAAGGTTATTAGCTGAGATGAAAATATAATACATGAATAAGCTCGATAAAGCAGCCACCCAGTGATGACACTTTTAATTGAGGTTATACATTAGCTTACATACATATATATATATATATATATATATATATATATTTATATATTTATATTTATATTTATTCATTCATGTATTTATTTGATTTTAGATTCTTAACGGAATGATGGAATCAATTGGTTTCACAATCAGTTTTACATTTACAATGCGTGTTTTTCTTTTTTTTTTTTTGTGTCTGGCTCTGACGACGCTTTTTTTGGCAGAAAAAATACTAGGATATTCTAAATCTAAAATAAACCATTTTTTAATAGGAATTGAATCTAGTTGGTACTTTGGCAAGTCAAAAGTACAAAGTTTTCACAAGCGTCGAAAAAATGATAAAAATATTACGAAAAAACGCGAAATTTTACGCATAACCACGTTTTGACATAATACATTTTAGATTCTGAATGGAGTGATGGAATCTATTGGTTTTACAATGATGTGTTTTTATTTTTTATTTTTTTTATGGGACTGAAGACACGTATTTTGGTAGTAAAAATGTTTCGATTTTCTTAAACAGCAACTTTTCAGAAAGGAAAGTGAATGTAGATGGTACTTGAGCGAGTCAAAAATGGAACTTTTTCAATACTTTTTTAAAAGCGTCGAGAAAAACGATAAATTAATTACGAATAAACGGGAAATTTTATGCGAATTCTCGTTTTGACAAAATACATTTTTTTAAAATGCTCTAACTCAAAAACGAAAAATCATAAACACTTGAAATTTTTACCAAATCTTTATAGTGGCTATTTCTATACATGGTTCAGTTTTCAAAGTATTTTGACATATTTTGACTTATTTATAAACAATTTAAATTTTCGATTATTATAAGTTTTTTTTTTTTTGAAATGTCTATAAAATTGATTTGGCTGTTCGAAAACTTTTGAAAATTTAATACAATGTTTATTATAAGTTTTATAAGTTATACTTATCGTAACTAAAAAATATCGGAGATCATTGAACTCAATTTTATTTTATAAGCCCATACAGTTCAAATTTGTATAAAATGTGTCAAAATCATGCTAATATGCAAGTTATTTTGTAGATAAAAATTCATAAAATATTTTCTGTTTATACTTAAGGTTCAAAATTTTAACAGTAGGTTGTCCATAAGCTAATCTTCAAAAATTTATAAAAAAATTTCTACCAGACTTAGAGGAAAAATTTTATAACTGTTTAAAATTTAAATTTTTACGAAGTTGCATACTATTGCATTATATTTCAATTTAAATATAAAATACTATATTATTATACACCCATTTTAAACCAACATATCATCTCCGTTCAGAATCGGTATTCGTATATAATGATACCTATCATTGCATTCAAATTTAACAAATCCATTGTAATGACCTATCCTATGAACGAGGTACACTCCACCACCAACTGTACAGCAGATCGAGGCCCATCCGGTTCTTTTTTTAAAATGCTATAACTCAAAAAAGAAAAATCGCAAACACTTGAAATTTTCACCAAATCTTTATATTGACTTTCTCTATAAATGGAAAGGTTTTGAAAGTATTTTGATTTATTTTGAATTATTTATAGACAATTGAAATTTTTGACTTTTGTAATTTTTTTTTTATTATCTATAAATTTTATTTGGATGTCCAAAAACTTTTGAAAACATAATACAAGGTTTATTATAAGCTGTACTTATCGTAACTAAAAAATATCGGAGATTATAAGATTCAATTTTTTTTATAAGCCCATAAAATTCAAATTTGTTTAAAAAATTTGGCTCGTACAAAATACTTGAAAATTTAATAGAAGATTCCACAGAAGTAGTTCTTATTGTCATTCAAAAAGTCAGTCTATGGGTACAATTTTTTTTATAAGTGTTTTAATAACGAATATTGACATAATATAAAATATGAAATATGATATATATATAATACAGAATATTATAGACTGATAATTGACAAATCAAATCGGTTTTTTGAATTTGGTCTAACTCAAAAACCAAATGAACGCAAACACTTGAAATTTTTGCCAAATGTTTATATTGACGTTAACAATGGTTAAGCTTTTAAAGTAATTTGACATATTTTGACTTATTTATAAACAATTAAAATTTTTGATTTTTCTAAGCACTTTTTTTTTGAAATACCGATAAAAAAATTTTGACTCTCCGAAAACTCTTTAAAATTTAATATAAGGTTCATTATAAGTTATAATTTTTTCAAATACAATAAATTGAAAATCGTTCCATACACATTTTTTTATTAGCTCATAAAGTCCAAATTTGTATGAACTATGTCAAAATTACGATAGTTTACATGTTATTTTGTAATTAAAAATTCATAAATTTTTCTATTTATACTGAAGATTCAAAATTTTAACACTGGGTTATCCATTAGTTACTATTCAAAAAACTATAAAATTATTTCTATTAGAATTTAAGAGGAAAATTGTATGGCCGTTTGAACTTTAAATTATTACGAAATTGCATAAAATATCAATTTATTCTCAAACAGTTTTAAATATTTATTATAATTCTTAAGGTATAGTCACAGAAACTCAAAATTTTTACCAGTTGTTAAGATTGACATATTATGTAATTCATATTTATTTCAAGTTTTCAACATATTATACTGATTTTTAGCAACTTTGAGGCATTTATTTTACATTTTATTTTTATAGTTGTTGATTAAATAATTTGGCTGATATAAAGTACTTGAAAATTTAATAGAAGAGTTCACATTAGTTGTTTTTACTATCATTTCAAAAATTATTCAAATTCATAGTTATTTTTTATAAGTGTTTGAAAAGCAAATATTGACATTATATTTCAATATAAATATAACATTATATAATATAATATACAAATAAAAGATTATATGGACTATGTGTACAAAGAAAAAAAATATATCAACATGTATCAAGATAGATAATGAGTTTATTTTAATGCGTTATTTAATATACATTTTTAACTATAAATTGTATTTTAATATTATAATTTCCTATTATAATAGTGACCTATCTATAATATACCATATTTTTTTGAATATGTATTTTTCTGTGCTACAATTTGACGCGGACCCGTGCGGCAGCCGTTATTGAAACACCTGTCGCCGACCGCGCCTTTGTTCTCTTGTCAACCACCAGACCGCGGCACGCAACGTCGTAGCGATAACCTGTACCACCATTCATCACTGAAGGTGGTCGCGGGCATCGACTGCGACGTCCGTTCGGTGCAACTTTTGAACCGGTCTGGAGAGTCCGTTTGAATCCGTGTTCGGGGACGTTCCACGACCAGCGCCGTCAACTCCCCAAACCCATCGGAGACCATGCTACAACGCGCATCACCCCGTGTTTGCGCAATCATGGTTTTCTCTGAACGACGTTCATTTGTTTTTTATTTGTTAATCTGTTATTCTTTAAACCTGAATAAAGTGTTTCTCCTCATATATACATTATAAACTGATTTGCGTTTTTCTTATTTATACTATCATATTATTACTCTATCCTCGATCAACCCGAGAAATGTGTGTGTGCGCGCGCTGGACCATCAGTGTGACCCGCCGTACCACAACAAATTGAACTGGAATATATTAAAACGGTAATAATTAGTAATGCTGTTGACGCCCCAATAATGAGAAAGTTATAAACTTATAACTTAATACCGAACGCGTCACACGATCGCGAATAACGCAATTACGCGATTAACCGACTGACCCACACACACGAATAATTATATTTTTATTTTAGTATTTGTTTATTGTTCTCCGTAGTCCGTGTGTATTGTGAATTATATAACCGAAAAGGCCAATGTGTGTGTATTATTGTAATTTTTGTGTGCGTGATATTATTATGATATGAATTTTGTTTTGTCTGGCACAGTGGCGGTTTATCCCAAAGATGGGCCTGTGTGCAAAATTAAAAAAGGCCCCTCTTCATTTTTTATTCTAAATAATATAGGTATAGATATAAATTTAAATTTAAAGTAAGAATTTTTATTCTAAAATTGTAAAATCTTATGCAAATCCCCTTTCCATTTTTATAAAAATTTCAATTATATAAAAAATAATATGAAATTACGTCATACAAATAAAATAACATAATATATCTATTAATAATGATGATGATGATGATGATGATGATGATAATGATAATAATAATAGTAGTAGTAGTAGTAGTAGTAGTAGTAGTAGTAGTAGTAGTAGTAATAATAATAATAATAATAATAATTATAATAATAATAATTCAATGAAAATTTCGTTTGCGCGCTTTTTTTTCTGCAAAATTATTAATAATTTCTTTTAAATTTAACTGACGAGCTCGGTCGTTTTCAATAGATAGAATTCCAAGTCCACTTAATCATTCTTCACACATTGTGCTCCGTAAATAATTTTTGATTAGTTTTAATTTTGAAAATGATCGTTCCGCTGTAGCAACTGTTACAGGAAGTGTCAAAAATAACATGCACGCTGTACATATTTCAGAAAATGTTATTGCTAATGTGGGGTTCTCTATAACAAGTAATTCGGTAATTGCTTTTACCGATGTTCGTTTTGTAATTTCTTCTTTAAAACAAGATCTGAACGATAAAATTTGACCAGCAATAGCATTAGATAAATCAGAATCATAATATTCTACCGATTTATTAGCAGAATTATAAATTTGTACCCCATACAGTAAATTTATGATTTTGATATTAACATGATATCAGGTTTATGTAAACCTAAAAATATTTAATTTTACTTAGTGACATCATTATAACATTTTAGCAATAGCTTAAAATAATTATTCTACTCTTTTTATTTTAATGATGTTATTTTGATATTTAAATCGAGATATTTTATAGTATTTATTAATGTTATAACAAAAAAATATCACTACTGTGATATTAGAAAAATTTGTGTTTCTTTGTATCTGTATGATATTGATTCTATATTAAAATTGTGATATTTAAAAGTAATTATTTATATTATAACAAAAAGATATCACTAGTGTGATATTAGAAAAATATGTGTTTCTGTATATCTGCATGATATATATTGTATATTAAAATTGAGATATTTGAAATTATTTATTGATATTAGGGATGGACATCAAATCCAAATATCTGAATTTTCCAAATATCCAAATATTTAAATCCGGATTTGAATTAAATTCATATCCGGATTTTCCGAAGTATCCGGATTATTCGGATTATTCAGATTAATTAATTATTTTTATTGCTAAGCACAAAACAACACTGGTAGTTTAATGCATCAGAAATATAATATACCCGTTCAAAATGTATGTTAATGAATTTAAATATAATTAGAATTTAAAAATGAGATATCGAACAGCAAAATTGAATTGAATAATCCGGATACTCCGGATAACCTGTCAAATCCGGATTCACTAAATTCGGATTTGATAAATCCGAATAATCCAGATTTTTTAAATTCGGATATGCCCACCACTAATTGATATTATAACTAAAAGGTAATCGCTATATTATAACCGATTGTCCACTGGGTTTTCCCATAATATTGTTTATATAGTCGTGTGCTGAATGCCGACTGCCGACTATACACGGCCCCCTCCAACCTTCCTCATCATAAAGGAAATAGTCATTTAGATTTTAGAATAATTGTATTACGGTGTGTCCTAGGTGAACGCAATTTTGCGAGCGAGCGGGCGGGCGGGCGACACGATAAAATTTAAAATAGATATTATTAATGGAATGTCCTATTTGTAAGTTAAACTGGCGGGCGGGCGGGCGATAATAATATTATCGCTCGCGTCAAAACAAATTTATTTGTTTCTGACCCGGGCGACTAGCACTATTTTCTGTAGTGTACCCTAGAGTATATAGCTGGTTAAATAATTTAAATTGATAATTTATTTAATAATATGGATTCAAAAGTAGAAATTTTGATATCAGAAGATCAAAAAAAAACCTATTCTGTACAACATGAAAGATACAAATTATCGTAATCGACTCTTAGAAGATAAAGCGTGGGAAATTGTATCCTCAAAAGTTAAAATGCCAAGTAAGCTGTTACGTTATTATTTTTCAAATTCTGTACACAAAACGCAGATGTATTTATATTTAATACATTTTCATGTCTGTTAAAATGCTTTATTATAATATTAAACTAATAATTAGTTTTAATTTGAATTAAAATAATCATTATAATTATAAGAAGTAACATTACAAGTATTATTTTAAGTGTAAAATTATAAATTATATTGGTTAGATATTAATTTATTTATTCTTATTGTCCGTAAAATATTTACAAAATTTATTTCGCACTTCAATCGCTGAATGAGATGCACGGTTATTTTTTCTTGAAATTCCAATGTTAACATTTTTTCTTCTTTCATATATCATCTGTGTCTCTACGAATTCATTGAATTCCTTTGGTATGCCTTCAAAGTCTATTATATTATGAAGAACTGCAATAGCCTGAATGATTGTAGTAGCTTTATCAACACTTGTCTCAATTGGTTTATTTAATATTCTCCATTTGGCTGCTGCAATGCCGAAAGAACACTCTACCGTCATTCTTGCTTTAGATAAGTTATAATTGAAAACTATTTTTTCTTGATTATTTTGGAGTTGATTTCTAGGGAATGGTCTCATAAGATAATTCCGTAAAGGAAAGGCCTCATCCCCGATAAAAAAATACGGTACAGTTATACTACTGTTGGGCAATTTATCTTCTTTTGGTATACTTAATGACCCATTTTCTATATATTTTTGAAATTTTGAATGTGACAGCACCCCAGCGTCACTGTCTTTTCCATATGCTCCAATATCAACGGTTATAAATTTATAATTAGCATCGGTTACAGCCAGTAGATTTATTGAAAAAAAATGTTTGTAATTATAGTACATACTGCTGGAATTCACCGGACATTTGATAAGGATGTGTTTCCCATCTATGCTTCCAATACAATGTGGAAAACCCCATTTCGTATAAAAATCTTGTGCAATTTTTTTAAACAAATCTGAAGTAGGAGTGGGTATATGCATTTTTTGCAAACAATTCCATATAGCTTGACACGTTTCTCCGACAATTGTAGCAATAGTAAATTTTCCAATTCGAAAAGAATAAGCCAATCGTCTGAAAGGAGTTCCACTAGCCAAATAACTATATAAAAATACAAGATTAATAATTTAATTTAATTTAATTCATTCATTATGGTATAATTATAATTACTAAAATATTTGTTATAACAATTAAATTTAGGGATGGGTAAATATTAAATTACGTGCATAAAATGAATTATTTTTAATACAAATATTTGTTGCTGAAAATGCATGTATATATTTATATGTACGTATGTATAATTTATTTTAGAAGAGTATGTAAAACAAAAATGGAAAAACCTTCGGGATCAGTTCAGGAAAGAATTACATAAAATTCCAGTGAGGCGTTCTGGAGATGAAGCTACAGTAGCTGATGTAAAATGGCCTTATTTTCAGTCTATGATTTTTTTAAAAGATATCCTTCAACCAAGACCAACAAAAAGTAGCTTAGATGAATCTAAGTGTTTTGATGATAGTCTTGAAAGTCTTGACGAATCAAATGGTAATGAAAATATAAATGAAAATTATGAACATGATAGTATTGATCATAGTAACAATGGTGATAATGATCAAGTCATAAATAATACGTCATGTTTTAAACGACCTAGTTCTGAGTTTGTAATTACTGATGAGGAAAGGTTTCAAATCAAAAAGTCGAAGACAAAAAAAAGGTTACCAAAGGAAGATGGAGATTCCAGTAAAATGACTGAATTTGAAAAACACATGATAACTCTAGAGTCTCAAAAATTACAGATGTTGCAAGGACCTGGGGACGAAGACTTAAATTTTTTCAAATATCTACTGCCTTATTTTAAAAAGTTACCAGATTTGTCAAAAATGAATGTTAGAACTCAAATTCAAAATATAGTTTTTCAAGAGTATACAAAGGTTATACAAATGAATGAACGTTCGACTGTGAATAACTATGATAGACCTGTCCCAATTTACTCAACACCAAGTTCTTCTGAAATGTCACCAGTTCCTTCTTCCGGATCATCAAGTACTACACAGCGTTATTATGAATCTTTCGCTGAAGAACTAACTGAAAATACTTACTATGGAAACCCTGCAGATAATTGGCCACATAACTTTTAAAATTTTTATTTTATTAAAAAAATGATTTTCTATATTATTTTATTATATCTTTAAAATATAAAAAGCAATTTTTAAATTATCAGTTGGTTAAGTGTATACCTACGTTTTTCAGTTTTAAGTATTAACTAGTTCAATAAAAAATGTTACAGGAAGGTTAAACTGTCTTACTTTATTGTTAGAAATAGTCGTTCTTCAGGTGATATTGGTTCACAGAAATTTGTTGTAGTTCGCGTAATGTCGGATCGAATTTCATTCAGAATATAATTAAATGTTTTAATACTCATTCTTGTATATTCAAAAAATTTACTTGGGATATTTCCTTAGTTGACCATATAATGTATGAAATTCACCATAAATGTCTATCTAAAATTATGAAATTAATACAATCTACTATAATTCTATTTTATACAGGATTTGCTTAATAATAATATGTATATTAAAACTACCTGTAAGTTATTTAAAAAAATAAAATAACAAGTTAATGCAAAAACTCACCTAGATAAATTTGATTTGTCTTTTTTCTATGTTGTTTCTTTTTATTCAATATTTTTTTTTTCTTCATATCACAGTACTTTAATAGTGAGTTTTCAAAGAGAATTACATTACTTGGATTCATTATTAAGAATATATAATACAGTATAATTAACAATTAAAATATAAGCTACTTCCACAACAGACAACTATACACTTGATAGTAATTAAAAACACATTCGCGTTTGTCGATCGCAGGCAACCAGGACACTCGCTCGCTCGAGTGGAATATCGCGTCACCCGCACGCTAGGCCGCCCGCCCGCTCGCTCGAAAAATCACGTTCACCTAAGACACACCGTTATACTACGTTCTACTTACGCCGCCATTTATTTTTAACTTTTTCATTTTTTCGTTCGTTGTTTACGTGTGTGTTTACATTTCACCGATTCATCGTACGTAACGCACTCGCGAAGTGTTTTATTGTGTATAATATTTTTTCGGTTTAGTGCGTGCATACATTTTCGTTGTAGGTACCTACGCTTTATTCCAGTACGCCATCATACCAGATTATGTAAGCTGTGCAAACTGAGAAACTGAGTATAAAATTGCCATTACACCCGCCACTACAATAATACTTGTAAGTTAGCCTAATCTAACGTCCGTTCAGTACATGTACAAGTACCTATAGAAATATAATTTTGCTACCTATAGGTAGGTACACCAACTACCTGCTGCAAACTGTGGAAATTGTGGAAATTGCCACTACAGTAATACTTTTAAGTTATCCCAACCTCAGTATTTGTAAGTATAGAACTAGTTTTTTTTTTAATTGTGTAAATAAGTTATTATTATTTAATAAATATTTAAAAAATAACATGCATAGAAAAAATGTTATGAGTAAATCTACTAAACGAAGGACATTGTTGGAAGAAACGGCAAATGTATTAGACAATTTTCTTGAAATTCCTCCATTAACAAGTCCTTTGAGTGTATGTGTTTCTAATGTGTCAGTTAATGATGATTTAGAGGATAATTCTGATTCAAATGGTATTGAGAGAAATATAAGTCCAGCATCTGCATCTCATCATTCCAATGTTATAAAAACTATCAATATTAATGAAAACATATTAAATAAAGAAATTAATAATTTAAAAAAATTTACCAGGGACAATTCAAATTGTGTATATACTGTTGATGATAGAAGTGAAACATTTGAAAACTTTCAACAGTTAGATATGAAGAGTGAATTAAGTAAATGGGCGGTTGAGTATAATATACCAAATAATACACTATCTGGTTTATTAAAAGTTTTTAAAAAACATGATTGTTTTAGTAGTTTTCCCAGTGATACTAGGACTATTCATCAAACTAATACTTATACTCCATATAGCCAACCTATACAAATTAAAACTGTATCACCTGGTATATACCATCATTTTGGATTAGCAAATGGAATACAACAAACTATAGACAAATGTGTTTCTGATGAAACTATTAAGTTAATAATTGGAGTTGAGGGTCTGCCCTTAGCTAAAAGTTTCAGCAGTACTTTTTAGCCTATCTTAGTTTATATAAGGCAATTTAACCAAACTGTATTTCCTATAGGAATTTATTGGGGTCATGAAAAGCCAGGTGATAGTAATATTTTCATGAATGATTTTATAGAAGAGGTTAGGGATCTCATTTTAAATGGAATTACTGTTGAACTATTTAATAAAGATAAACAATTAGTAAATTTAAAAAAAAAAATTGCAATTAATGCATTTTGTTGCGATGTTCCCGCAAAGGCATTTTTATTAAAAACAAAGGGTCATACTGGCTTTTATTCTTGTTCTAGATGTTCAGTACAGGGTACTTTCTTACTTCGATGTGTTTGCTTTCCAGATTTAGAATGTTCAAAAAGAACTCACCAAGATTTTTTAAATAAAAGAACAATATCACACTCCAGGTCATATTACTAATATAATTAATATCCCTGATATTGATGTTGTTCAAAACTTTTCTATTGATTATATGCATTGTGTTATTTTGGGAGTTATGAATAAAATGCTTGTGCTATGGAACGGAAGTGGTGAAATTGGTAGAGTAGGTGTAAATAAACAAAAATTGCCCTCCAACTTAGTTAAACAAATATCTACTCGTCTAATATCATTAAAAAAATATATACCTTCTGATTTTAGTAGAAAACCTTTGAGTTTAGATGAATTAAGTCGATGGAAAGCAACTGAATTAAGGCAATTTTTGCTGTATACCGGACCTGTAGTGCTTAATTTACAAGTGTCAAAAAAAATTTATTACAATTTTCTTTACTTAAATGTGGCTATGACTATATTCTTAAGTCCCAATTTTAACCACCTTGCATTAGATGCTCAGGCTTTAATGGTAAATTTTGTTAAACAGTTTGGTAACTTATATGGTAATCATTTTATATTTAACAATGTACATTCATTAATTCACTTATATGATGATTATGAGAAATATGGTTCACTGGATCAGGTCAGTTGCTTCAAGTTTGAGAACTATATGAGTAAATTAAAAAAAATGGTTAGGAAAAATGAAAAGCCTCTCCAACAAGTAGTAAAAAGATATTGGGAACAATGTAACCTCAAATTTGACCATGAAACTACAATGTATTTCAACAATAATAATATTAGACCAAAGTTTGAAAAATTACACACTGAAGGTCCTTTAATTAAAGATATGGCTTCACCACAGTATAAAATATTAATCTTAGAAAAAATAATTATAAAAATTCATTCTGATTCTGATTCATATGCTAGTGTAAACACCAATGGAGAAACTAACATTATTAAGATAGTAAATATTTGTTATAATTCACTCTTGAAAAAAGAAGTTATATTAGGTAGAAAATTTGAAACTGTAGAATGTTTCTTTAAAAAACCAATAAAAAGTTCTAACATAGGAGTATATAAAATTAGTAATTATTCCAAAAAAGTTGAAATGTGGAATATTGGTGATTTAAAAGTTAAATATGCTGTGTTATCTATTGATGAAAATGTGTCTGTAGGTAAACCAATTATTCATTTTAATAATTAAATAGTAAAATAATTAGTGAAGTAAAAAAAGCCAAGTAATGTAAGTATGTAACTCACAAAAATATTTTTCAGGAGTGATCAAAATGCAAATTATTACCTAGTTTTTTTGGAAAAAAGTTTACAAAAAAATTATTTGTGTTATATAATTTGTAATGTGAATTTATTATGTCTTATAAATATATATTGTAGTCAATTAAAATATTAATTTTATTGTTAGTTTCAATTGCACCACTTGGACTTTCTTCACCTCTTATTATTTAATAATAATATTTGTACATATTTTATACATACCTACCTATCTATTATATTTAAATTTGTCTCAATTCTCAATTTTAGTTTAAGGTTCATAGTAGTACAAATTATTATTTGTATTAGATAAAAATGTGGGCAATAGTTCATTTCTTGGACGACAACAGTGTGGAAAGTGTTCCTATTCATTGGATTGTAAATGACCAGTGTGCTTAGCCCAAAAATAGTCACAATATACATAAACTAAGAACAAGCTGTGTGAAAACCAATGAATTTGAATTTAACTTTTATCGCATAAGAGTTCTTTCAAATAACATTAGTGAGTATAATCAATAAGTATTAATTGTAAGGAATATCACTAACTTTATCTCTTTAATTTTATAATATACAGATTCTATTTGTATATATTTTGTAAGTTGAGGACAATAACATAATCTGTGTAGTGCAAGGTTGTAACTGAAAACAATGTTTTTTTGATGGGGGTCCAAGATTTTTTTCAACATTCTTTATACAATATTATAGTTAATAAACCTACTAAAAATGTTCTAGGTATTTTTAAAAAATGTGTGGTAATGTACCTATTCTGTACAATTTTGTAAATTTAAATACTTAATAACTATACATTTTGTTCAGAAAATCTTTAATAGAAGCAGAAGAAAAAGTCCTTACTGCACAATACACATCAGACATATCTGACGGTTCTTCGACAAAACAATATAAACGCAAAAGAGAAATTGATTCAATCAAGTTCACTCATGAAACTGGTATGCTATTTTTGTGTTTAAAGGTTTTTTTTTATATTATTATTATGGATTTAAAAATAATATAAATGGATTTGAATGTGAAATTTTAATAGGTCACTCTAATATCATAAGAAAGGGCTAAATTAGTACTTCAGATGATACTAAGCTTTCAAAATTAAAAACTAAAGTATATAAATCAAAAACTTTATTGACAAAAGTACAATCATCAGAATCAGATGACACTATGTCAGATATCTGTAAGCATTTCATTATATTTCAATTAAATACCTTTGTGGTAATTTTCTTAAGTATACCTTTATTGATTCATTATAAATTAATTGTTCTTTAGGTTATTTGTATATTGATACTATTTTAATAGTACTTTGTAGATGACTCATCATTTATAATAAAGACTTAATTTTGATATATTTTGTCTATAGCAAGTAATTCAGCTGATTACGATTCTGACAAGGATAAGGAATATATACCAAAAAACAAAAGTAAAAACCTGACTTATGACAATAATTCTGATGAGGAGATAATAATTGTTAATAGTATTGAAAATAACAATTCAAATATTGTTGAAAACCATATTAAAAAAGGTATGTTTATGTTTCATCTAAGTATCATTATATTTATATTTGTGTTCACCTTTATATATGTCGCATCCACATAGTGAAACCACTCATTTCATGAACTGGATATCCAGATAGTGAATTTTGACGAAAATACATTACATGGACATCCATTTCATGAAACGGACATCCATTTCATGAACTGGACAATACCTATATCGTGTACTTTGTGTAATTATTATTTTATTATATAATGGTTCATAAACTATCATTATACATTTATACATATATTATATTTAATTTTTCACGATTGATTAATATATAGGTAAT